>PVLC010040631.1:0-13496 GCA_004027655.1 Graphiurus murinus
TATTTAAATACATTTTCCTATTTTGAATTGAGATTTTCTGATGTGCTGCCTAAAGATAAAATCAGTTCTAAAATTATAAACAACATGTCACTTTGTATTTTTTTATAAATTTATTACTCTTAAACAATTTTGAAATTCTGAAACAAATCTAGCTTGTGGTATTGGGCCTTGTTTTGTCATAAGAGTAGTTTTAAGAGTATAAATACTATAGAATATATTATTTAATCTAATTTTATAAATGAAAGGAAAATAATAGGAGCAAATAATTGAATAATTTTCTACCTCAGTGAGTGATACAAACACTATTAATAATCACTGAATAGATATAAATTTCATGATGAAATGTATTTTCCAGAGCCTAGAGTAACACAACTTCTACTTAAATTCAGGAGCAAGGAAAGAATGTTTCATCCTTCATAAATTCAGTATTATAGGGAAAGCTCTCCTGTCAGTTGTTAAAAATAGAAATAAATAAAATCTGTAGATTACATAATAGATTAAAAACTGTAATAATAGGTATCATTTTATGGTTTAAAAAAAATCCAGGGTTCTAATAATAAAAGAAGCAAAATTCTGCAAATGTGTCAGGTACATGATTAGCATTCAACAGTCAATTGCTGGGCATGGTGGAGTATGTAATACCTGTACTTGGGAGGTTGAGGACAGGAGGATCGCATGTTCATGGTCAGCTCAGCAACTTAGTGAGGGTCTCTGCAACTTAATGAGATCCTGTGTCCAAATAAAAGAATAAAATTGGGCTTGGGGATAACTTGGAGTTAGAATGCCCCTAGGTACCATTGCCAGTACCACCCTCCCCCCCCAAAAAAAATTAAATAAATAAAATAAAATTTTAAAAAAGTCAATTGCTTTTCTAGACAACAATAAAAACCAATTTGATGCTATAATTTTATGAAGGGTATAATTAATAATAGAAAACTATTAAGTGATCAGGAGTAAATCTAAAATTTCTGTGTTTTAAAGGAAACAAAAAAGCGATAAGCAATGATATACTATGACTAAGAAGACACTAGCTTAAAGGTATTAGAACTTTATAGATTCAGAGTAATGAGGATTAAAATTCAAACAGATACTATCTATAAACTGAGAAGCTGGTTTTAATATATGTTTAGAAGAACCAGGTAAAGTATAGTCAAGAACACAAATTCAGGGGATATGCCACACCAGATACTCAGATACTATGACATAACATAACATTATAGTGCTTAAGAGTGGCAGATAATTGGATTGAAAACACAATGACTTAAATAAGCTTGATACTTATTTTTTCTTTCTCAGGAGCCTGTAGGTAATTGGGCAATCCAGGTTGTTTGGCAGCTTTACCATCCTGAACATATGCCTTGCTATCTAAAGTGTCCAAAGGAGACTGAAAAATGTGATATTTAGGTGTGAGTAAAGAGTCCAATTGATGCTATTAATATACCTAATATTTAAAGGAGGGCTGAGTGGCAATGACAAATTTGTAGGTCCCTAAAATTATTATTTTCCATTGCTGAGAGCCAGTGCCATGCCACCACTATTGCAAGCTCTCCTTACCATGCCTGGGCTGGGACACCTGGCAACAACTTGTTTTGGTAGAACCACCCTCTTCCCTCTGATTAGCTATGATATCCCATCCCAGAGCATCCAAAAGGTTGCATCTTCCTTACTCATCTTGGGCTCTGGTACACCAACTGGATGTCCCCACGTGTGGCACTCTTTTTACTTCATCTGTGCCTGATCATCCAGACAGGAGTTCCTGGGGCATGGAGGCCCTCCTCAGTCAGCTTGACTGGCACCTTATGCTGGGCTCTCTGCAGATATCTCCTTTGTTCTGCTATTCTTAGGGGTTTTAAGTTTCAATTGCTCAGGGAGGAAAAAAAAAGGAAGGGAATTTTAAGAGAAGAAAAGAAAAAGCAAAGGAAAGGGAGTAATGGAAAGAAGAGTCTCCAATTTTTGTAAAATGTATGACTACTGTTTTTTTTTTTTTCATGAAGATATCTTTGCTGTGTCTTGGGTTTGATTGAATGTATATGCTTTTGGCTAACCTTATTGATATTTTATTTTGGACTATCTTACACTTTTAGAAGACTTTATTTATCTGACATCATAAAATCAAGTGAGCTAGGCTTGGTGGTGCACACTTGTAATCCTGGACTTAGGAGGATCACAGGTTTATAGCCAGCCTCAGCTACTTAGTGAGGCCCTCTACACTGGAGAGTTGGCTGATTTTTTTTTTTTTTTTTTAATTCTTGCTCTCCTGCCAGCTTTCGGCAAACTTCACATGCACGATTTCTTCTGTGAGCAATAGGCTGTTCTTACATTCACTAGGTAGATACTACAGGTGGTTAATATGCAGAATTCTATGTTCTGCACAAATCTGTTTTAGTGTTCTCTGTGTCTGCAGCTGGAGTGGGAAGGATTCTCCCTATTCTGATCTTACCCTGTCATGGCAGTTAAACTCTGCTGTCAGTGGTCTTGTATGGGAGTGAGTTTTTGCCTTCCACTAGCAGTAGTGGTCCTTTCTGTTGTATTATCACAGGATCTTGGACATGAGTAGGTTTCTGCTCCTCTCACAATAGTCAATGGTTTTTGCTTCTATCACTCTCTCAGCAGCAACCAACCTTTCCTTGGGAGGAGAAAATGAGATCTGACCTCTTGCAGCATCAGGGGGCTTTAGCTTTATTTGAGAAAATGGTCCAGATACTGGACCTGTCTCTCACTAAGAGCCAAACACCATGTGAACATCTTCTTATGGCAAGAATTCCTGCAGGTCTCTTGTACTGTACCAAATTATTCTCATGAGCTGCATGATGGAGTTCAAGGGAAAGAGCTACTGAGTGAATCTCTACTCTGATTGTACTGGGGGTCCCAGGCATTTTATGCTATCCCTGTAGCCTACGCTGCTTTTAAGAAATTTTAAAATTTCAATTGTTTTTCTCTTAAATTCTTTATGGCTGGCATTTCTTTCCCTGTGCAGATTACAGGGGAAAAAGTGGCAAAACTGTTCACACATCTAATTTCTCCTTGGAAGAATTTGTTGTCCTCTAGAATTTGGTTTACCTAGTGGCTTTTGCACATCTCTGATGAGGACAAATTAAGTATCATTTTATAGGTTATCAAACTTTTCCTTCTTATAGTGAAAGTGATATTCTCACATGCTTCTACCTAATATGAAGCAGATGGCCTGCAGTTTAGGAGTATTTTGGTCACCTAATTTCACAGAGTTCTTAAGTAGTGTAGAAAAAAATCCCTTTTCTGCTATATTACCTAATAGCACATGATGTAGAGAAAGTAGAAAAAAATCTAGAAATCTTTTCCTTTTTATTCCAATGTATATAGGATAAAGAAGGCACATGAGTAGCAACAGGAAGTCAAATACTATAGTACTTTTATCCCCTAAGTTTTAGATGTTTGGAATCCAGAGAAGCATTGATAGGTTTGGGTGCCCAAAGAACATCAGGGAACAACCCTCTCAAGCACACTAGGAAAACTGACTGCAGGTTCTGGAGGAAACCTCATAAGGGGCCCTTCCAACATAGCAAGGTGGGAGAGAGGCTTCAGAGGAGCCTGAGCACACTTGCTTTCCACTGGGTCCAGATGGACCAAGAATTGGTGTGTGAAGAGATAGAGTTCCTGAGAGTACTTCATGGTAAATCAACCATATCCTGACATTATATAACTCCTAAAAGTGAGAAAGTTCCTTGGCAATCACTGACTTACTGGGGAGGGACTGCTTGTCATGCTGTGGCAGAAACAATGACTATCTAGAGGTCAAGCAGAGAGAAGAGAAATCTTGATTATCCTACTTCCTCTAAAGTGAAAAGTTTAATCACAAATAAGTTGTAACAGCTTTTTTTTTCCTCTATGAAATTATTTTCTGAATCATTTGGGTGTCTGACAAAACTGAAAAAAAATTCTTAGCTAATCTTTTTAGCTGGTATATGTTTTAGAATACATACATTCTTGTATTCATAGACTTTATGCACAAAAAGAATTTGGGCAAAATTTAGCTTGTAAGTACTGTATAAAGATACTGTGATTTGAGAATATTTTTAGATCTTGGATAATTCAGAACAAATGGCACACTATTTTATTAATATACAAATATAAGATGAGTCAATCTTAAAAGGATCCTTTGTACATACCCAGACCTCTACCATACATGTACCATACTCAGTTACCTATATTATTCATGATACAATATTGTAGAGAAGTCACTGAACCCCAGGCAAATATGGATCTTTCTTGCAGATGGTATAAGTAAGATGAAGCTCCGCTGAAGCTGGAGAACAAGTGGGATGTAGTATGAAAAGGATGCCATTAACACAAAAAAAGAAGTAAACAAAGAAGATAGATTTTAAAGTGAGGGTTTTAAGTGTAGAGCCAGCTTACAGTAGAAGCATCACAAAATGTTAAAAGTAAAAAAAAAGGCAGTATAGCTGATAAGAAGTACTGATAATCAGAGCTATGACTGAACACAGAAAGGAAGACAGCAGCCTAAGTGTGATCAGTGAGGGATCCAAAAGGCATTTAGGTACTCCCGGTCTGAAGATGTGTCATCTATCACCTCATCCTGGGGGCATTGGTAAGAAGAAAGACCTACTGTTCTTTACAGAATAGTGCCTTTTTACAACATGATATTTTAGGCAGAGAAGACTGTGATAACTTGAACGTTACAATAGACCATGGAAGAATTTTATTTCCTGCAAAACAATAAGCCAGGGCAATATACAATGGGGTGCTGTTGCCTGGAGGTGGTGTCAAGACTCAGAATACCATAACCCTGGAACTGAGAAAACTCCAGAAACAAAAGGTCACTCTGACTTTCCCTTACTTTTCTCTGTAACAGTTGGCTATAAAAGAATTTTCTTCCACCTCACTTGGAAGTAGGACATAGAATTTTCACTATGCAAGGGCTGTTCTCTACACCCAGAAGAAAGGAATGCTGCAGAATGAAGCCACAAAAAATTGGAAGAATCAGTCCTTGCTGAGTTCTTCCACATTTATTACTCTTAGGTCATATTTTGTCCAATCACATTTCCACATGACTGTCCATTCTCCATTGTACCTAAGCATAAAAATACAGTTTTCTCTGGGTTTTTGTTACTTTATAAAGTCACTAGAATCACATAATATGGGTTTAAATAAGTTTGTTTGGCTTTTCTCTTGTTAATCTTCCTTTTGTTAAAGGAGTAGCAACCATGACCCTTGCCAGGGTTGGTAAGGGGTATTACCCCCCCCCACCCCCTACAATAGGATGTATAAACGTGGTAGAACATAAACTAAGATAATGCTACATTAAATTTGAGCATGAGAAAAAAAATCTATGTTTAACTCTAAGATTCAGGAATAAACTGTTTCCAAAAGGATAACTCATGCATATTTTATAAATCAGGATTCAGTAGAATAATTGATAAAATATATGCATTCATGTACCGCTTACACAATGTGTGAAAACTGCCTGGAAAGGGAAAATATTTTTAAAATTGGCCTATAACATAAGAGTACTTAAAATGAAGAATTTTTCAAAAGTGTTATAATTTCTCAATGTAACATTAGGTATTTTGATGATAAAAAGTTGTAGGGAGCAATCTGAAAAAGCAGTGAAATAAAAAGTAAACAGTAGTAGGCTATACAGGTAAAATGTTACTTGCATGATAAAATAAAATACAAAAAAGAATCAAATAGGTATTAGGTATAGGAATTAGAGTGGCTAAAATTAAAAACTCAATAAATGAGTTCAAGATATTGGATGATGAACTATAAATAAGAGAAAGGATAACCCCAGGAGATTTTGCAAGGGATATAGAAAGTTGATAGGGTCAAATCAATAAAACTAATCAAATACCTTGGCAAAATTTCTTTTTCTCTTAGAAAATTACCTAAGATAGAAATGCATGTGTAATGTATATTACAAATACATAAATATACAAACACATATTTTATATACATATATATATGGAAAACTTAAAAACATGTATCCTAAACTAGAATATTATCAACTACATATTCATTAACTGATGAATGGATAAATAAAACATGGTACATATGCATAGTGGAACACAATTTATAAATAAAAAAAGAATGGAATTCTGTTGTTTTTTTTTAGGGCAACATGAATGTAATTGGAGATTATAATGTTTAAGTAAAATAAACTAGACACACAAAGACAAGTACTACCTGATCTAACTCATATGTAGAATCTAAAAGAGTTGATCTCATAGAAGTTGAGAATGAAATGGTGGTTAACAGAGGCTAAGGAGAGAAAAGGGGAGGAAGAGGTGAGGAAATGATCAGTGGGTACTAAGTCATAGTTAAACAAGTGTAAGAAGGCCTGGGGTACTGTTCACAGTACAGTGACTATAAGTAACAATTATTCTCAGTGTATTTCAAAAGCTAGAAGAAAAGACACTGACTGTATTTAACATGAAAAAATAAAAGATAGATGTCTAGGAAATAGATATATTTGATCTGATATAAACACAACCTAATGTATACATATATCAAAACATCACATGATATTTCATTGCACTTAATTTTACTTTTTAAGTATATATTCAAAACACAAAATGTAAAAAATAAAAATTCTGTTAATATTTCTTAATCTTTTTTATATACTTTTATTGGTGCATTGCAATTATACGTTATAATGAGGTTGAGAGTGATAGAAGCATACATGCACACAGCACGTGGTATGTTCCCCTCTGGATCCTACCCTGTTGTTCCTCTGCCTCCTCGTTCATATTATTAAGATTGATATTGATAACTTCATATATACATATACTTAGCATTATTTGAATTGTTTTCTTCATTAAGTCTCCTCCTTCCTCTTGCCACCCCTCTTCCCAAATCCTCTTCCACTATTCTACTGGTATCCTTTCTCATTTCTCTGAGGTCCCAATTACTCTCTAGCTTCCACACATGAGAGAAAGGATACAACCCTTCTCATTCTTATTGTGTAAATTAAAAAATTAACATGTCAATATGCTCAGTCTATTAAAGAACATGCTTTTGTCATTGGAGAACAGGTATTTTTGTGAGAGGGTCCCAAGGAGTTCTCAGAGAGAAGAAATTCACTTAGGACTTGCAGGGTCCTTGACATGTGTGGCAGAAACAAATTTCAGTAAGTGTCAGTAGGCACACAAAAATATATTTAGGAAATCAGGAAATGCAAATGAAAGGGAGAAGGTAGGCCATCTCTAGAGTAAGAGATGTATTTTGGGTTCCTGAGTCTTTTTTTTTCCTTATTGGTGCATTGTAATCATACATCTTAATGAGGTAGAAGCTAGTAGAAGCATACATGCATACAGCACTCATTCAATCCTTCCCCAATTCCCACCCCATTCCCTTCCCCTCCCCCCTTCTCATGTCCAGCTTATGATTGACTTTGATATGTTTGCCAATGTGCATCATGTGCATTAGGGTGTTTCCCTCTCCTCCCTCCCATCATCTTCAGTTTGATTGCCTTCTTTGCTCATCTAAGGTTTTTCCTTCTTTGTCTGGAGTTCCTTTTATGACCCACTTTCTCCCCAGCTTCTGCATGTTAGGGAGAGCATCCCATTTTTTACTTTTTGTGACTGACTAATCTCACTTAGCATAATGTTTTCCAGTTCCATCCATTTCCCTGAAGATGACATGATTTTATTCCTCTTTATGGCTAAATAAAATTCCATTGTGTACATATCCTGTAGTTTTGTAATCTATTCATCTGTTGATGGACGTCTTGACTGGTCCCATAGTCTGGCAATCATAAATTGTGCAGTTATAAACATAGATACAGATGAATTAATCTGGTAGTTTGGTTTTCATTCTTTTGGGTAGATACCCAGAAGTGATATTGCTGGATCATATGGTAGGTTCATTCCTATTCATCTGAGGATCCTCCATACTGTTTTCCAAAGTGGTTACATTAACTTGCAATCCCACCAACAATGTATTAGAGTTCCCACTTCTCCACACCCTCACTAGTATTTATTGTTGTTTCTGTTTTTAATCATTGGCATTCTAATTGAGGTTAGATGAAATCTCAGGGTACTTTCGATTTGCATCTCTCTGATTGCTAATGATGTTGAACATTTCCTCATACATTTATTGGCCATTTGTATTTCTTCCTTTGTGAAGTGTCTATTTAGTTCATTTGCCCATTTTTTGATTGGATTTTTTTCTTAGCAGAGAGTTTCTTGAGTTCTCTGTATATGCTAGATATTAGTCCTCTATCAGAGGTGTAGTTATTAAAGTCAAGATGACATATTGGTCTGGTCATTCTCAGGATCCTTAGGCTGATGTAGTATCCATTTTCTGATCAAAGGATAATGCTGGAAGCCGGGCGTGGTGGCTCACACTTATTATCCCAGTACTTGGGAGGCTGAGACTAGAGGATCTGCGTTGGTGGCCAGACTCAGCTACTTAGTGAGGCTCTCTGCAACTTTGTGAGATCCTGTTTCAAAATAAAGACTAAAAAATAGGGCTGGGAATGTCGCTTGGAGGTAGAATGCCCCTGGTTCAATCCCCAGTACCACCAAAAAAAAAAAAAAAAAAGATAATGCTGGAAAAATCTCTAAAGTGTTTGATTAAACACAATATATATATATTGGTGGACCAGTTAATAGTGCATAAGGTAGATTTACAGATTTCCCAGAAATTTGAGAGTGACAATTCTGGGAGAAGACTGGCTTAGTAAGTGATGGTCCTGGACAAGTATGCAGAAGTTCTGATTTAAAATTATATTTCCTTGCCCTTCCTTTATGTATCCTTTCTACCTACTTTTTATTTCTTCTATCCTATCTAACTTTAATTTTTAAATTGATCAATTTTATAGTATCCTTGTATGTGTGTGCATGCGTTTGTGTGTGTGTTTATGTGTGTGCGTGTGAGTGTGGTGTCTAAAATCCAGCCTAGAGCCTCAAATAAACCAGGCAATTACTCTATCTCTGAGCTACAATCCAAACCCGAATTTTATTAGTATTCTTAAATTTTTGTTTTTTAAAAAGGATGTGACACAATATAAAATCTATTGGTTTATATACATTAATTTATTTCCTAACCATTTTCCTAAAGTTTCTCTTTGTAGCTACCTTTCTAGTCTAGTCTCTCTCATTTTCCAAACACTATCATATCATCTGTAAAACATGTATTATTATTCCTCACTGTCATTTTATACCTCTAATTTTTATCTTTACTAAATCCATTAGATAGTATCGTCGAATGAAAGTTAAATTATCATAATGCCTGTGATTGCTTTTATCTTATTTCTGACTTTTAAAGGAATGCTCTTAATGGTTTTACACTGAGAATGATGTTGGCATTTTAGAGAAACCCATAGCACATAATTATGAATTTATTTTTTATAAAAATGGAATGTACCTTTTATTTATTTTTTTATTTTTTATTATTTTTTCTTTTTTTGAGGTACTGAGGATTGAACTCAGGGGCATTCTCCCTCCGAGCTACACCCCCAGCCCTGTTTTTTATTCTTTATTTGAAACCGAGTCTCACAAAGTTGCAAGTGCCTCACTAGGTAGCTGAGGCTGGCCGAGAACCTGGATCCTCCGGTCTCAGCCTCCCGAATGCTGGGATTACAAGTGTGCACCACCACGCCCGGCTTGGAGTGTACTTTTTAAATGTCCAGAATGTTTGTGTTCTTAATGCAAAACACAAAAGCAATTCCTACCACTTCCCTTTTATATTATTATGTCCAAAATGTTTAGTAATTAATGATCAACTGACTATTGGTAAATATTATTTTAAACTGTTTATGTAATCTATGTAATCCATAGTCACCAGGAGAAACATATTTGATGATTTCTCTCCCTTCACACAATTATCTAATGATGTAGCAAGAATAAAGAGTTGGATCATGTTGAGGGATATCTCCTGTGGACCATGCCAGAAGTGAACAATACTCATGACCTGCTATGAATTATATATAGATGTAGTTGTGCTGACAATTGAACTTTTCAGATGCATTTTTTGGGCATTAAAATATTATTTATTTTATCTTAAATATATTTATATTAGTGTATGGTAATTATATGTTATAATGAGGTTCAAAGTGATACAAACATATATGCACACAGTACTTGGTGTGTGTTACTTTAGATCTCACCCAACTTCACCCCCTGCCCATGCATGTTAGTGAGATTGTTAGTGATACCAGTATATAGACATAGCATTATTTGAACTGTTTCCTTCATCAAACCTTCTTTTTCTTCTCCTCACCTCCCTCCCCCAATCCTCTCTCACTATTCTACTGGTCACTCTCCTCATTTATCTGAAGTCTCTTTTCTTCTTCATTTCTTTCTAGCTTCCACATATGGAGAAAACATATGACCCTGGACCTTCTGAGACTGGCTAATCTCTCTTAGTATAATATCTAGTTTCATCCATTTTCCTGTGAATGACATAATTTTGTTCTTCTTTATACCTGTTGTATATAAAAGAAACTGTGTATCTACCACACTTTCAGATACCGTGAACAATTTGACAACATGTGAATGAAACCCAAATAGCAATGATTGAAAGGAGAGAAAGATTTTTTTTTCTAAGATAAATTTCAGATCTAAAATTAAGGGTTATTTCAAGGCTCCGCAGTACTCTGAGACACAGACAACCTCCAGCTTTTCATTTTGTAACCCCCAAAATAGTGCTGTGTACTTAGGGGTTAGAATTGAAGTTCAGCCATTGTATCCATATGCCAAGCCACAATTTGGAAGAAGGGATGAGAAAGTGGCATGTGCAATCCATTTAAGGATGTGACCCAGAAGTTGTGGACACCTAATCTGTTTATGTCCCAGTGGTCAGAACTTAGTAACATGGTTGTTTGTGTAAGGGACACTAGAATCCAGCCTTAATTCTAGGAGACTATATTCTCAGCTAAAATTCTAAGATTCTTTTCCTGAAAATAATGAAAGGAGATCAAGAATTAAATAACTGCTTTTTATCCAACAAACTGGCTTTCTTTACTTCATTGTACTATTTGGATATACTTTCAACTTCTTTATTAAAGTAGAAGCTTGTATTATAACTGATTCAACCATAATTTTTAGCATACACCTTTACACATTATTATAAATATACTGGTATTTTCACTTTCAATTATTTTTATTTTCTGTGAAATATGTTAAAGTATTTTTATGAGAATGGAGTATTCTAATGCCATTGGTCATATATTTTGTAATCACTATGTAGGCTGGAAAACTTGTGGAAGGCCCTTTGCTGAAAAATAGTTTCATCCAATCTATTATAACAAATGTGGCCTTTCATTTAGGTTCAGTCACAATATGCTGATAGGAAGCAAAGCTCAATCATCTTAAATGTTAACTTATGTACCAATTTCCTTTATATCTCCATCTTATCCAAAAAAAATTTTAAAAAGCATGTAAAATGGTGATAAGATGTGATGTAAGAAAATAGCATGACCTCCTCCTCATGTTCCAATAAAAGTCTTTCTTCCACCTAAATTCCCAGCTTTGGCACCATGATTTCCTTCCCTCTTGGGCTTATGTGATAGTTGGTTGTATTTCTAGAGTCTTAGCAGGAGCTTCCAATCTCTCAAATCCTTATCCCCTGGTCAGTTCAGTGACTACATGGTAGAGAATGGAAAGTATATTATTGACCCCTGGGTATCATCTGAAAGAATGGGAATATATAAAATCCTACTGAACAATACAGCCATTTATTTTACAAAATTTGCTCTAGAAAATGAACAAAACCTTTTCGAGGATTGCTTCTGCAGCATAACTGGCAATGCAGTTCAGGTAAAAAGACTGCTATTTTCTTTCTAATGGTCTATCAATATAACAGTGAAGAATTTGGAAAATGGGACTCTGTACATCCCATACATGTTCTGCAAATTTATTCTTTTTCATTCCTGTTTTATCCTCATAATCTTTATTTTTCTACTAATCTACAAATCCTTCCCTTATATTTTGTCAGTTTTTACTAGAAAATTCAATGAGACATAAGGTATAATGGCCAACTCCAAAAGGATATCTTATTAATCTATTGAAAATTTTACAAATATTTACTACTTCTACTAAATTGCATTTTCCTTCCTAAGAACTGAGATGAACAGAACAGTCAAGAGGACATACAATAAAAACAGAAGGTGACATCAAATTAGTTGGAACTTCTTGTGTTTGAATGATGATCATGGACCTAGAGTTACTAATGAGCAGCACCTTGTTTGTGCAAGTAACTGCTTCTCAGAAATAAGGCTCTTTCTAGTGCATACCCAGAAGATATGTTTCAATACAATATATTCATGAATTAAAAGATAATTTTGTTCTGGCTAACAGAAGAAGCTCATGAAAAAGAGAGGTGCCTATGCACCTGGTAAACTGATAGTACAGCCAATAAGAATGATAGATAGGAGAGGAGAGGAAAGGAGAAGAGAGAGAGAGAGAAACAAAGAGAGAGAGAGAGAGAGAGAGAGAGAGAGAGAGAGAGAGAGAGAGAGAGAGAGAATATGAATGAATAAGTAACAATCTTATTTGGCAAGGAAAAATATTATTTTCAACTGTTTATGTAATCTATGATCTATGTAATCCATAGTCACTAGGAGAAACATGTTTGATGATTTCTCTTCCTTCACACAATAATCTTATGATGTAATAAGTATTATTACCTCTTTTACTCTGTGTGAAGAATTGCATCTATAAGTTTAAATAGAAGGTAGAGAAGGCGGTAAAAGTGCAAATACTTACAAAAGCAAAAAGTTGAAACCTATGATTAAAAAGTCAAAAATTGTGATGTGGTCAAGGAAAAAATTGGTTGAGAGAAGGGAAATAAAAGATAAAGAATAGTGGGTGTTCAGATATAAATTCCTGTGCATCTACAAATAAAATGTGTCTAGTCAAATGATGATCATTTCCAGTTTCAAAATGTGCACAATAAATACAATTGCATTTTTTTTCTCTCTAGGCAGATTAGTTGATCCCACCAGAAGAACAAACTGTGGCTATGAATCTGATCATCTTTGCCTCTCTGTGGACAGTTGGTGGGCTGGTAGGTTCTATTAAATAGATAAAATAGATGTTGCCCTTCCACCCAAAAAAACCCATTCATCCTAAAACCATAGGGACAGAGACAAACAAAAACAGCAGTGCTCCCTATTAGTCTAGGGCTGAGGATGTAGCTCAGTTTAGAGTATCTGCCTAGCATATGTGAGATCCTGGGTTCAATCCCCAGTGCCACAAAATAGTAAATAAGTTAAAATAAAAGAATCTATTTCACCATGTGACTAGCGGTCTTTATGTCATAGGGCTTTTAGGACATAGTTTTTCATAGAAGGACTGAAACAAGGAACTGCAAAGGGTCATAGCCTTTGAGAGACAAATACCTGCAAATAGATAGCGGATTCCAAAAGTGACAGGGGATCTTTGAAATGAGGAAGAATGAAGTGTCAGATGAAGAAAATAACGCTTTTCATTTTGTTGAGGTTAAACATGGTGAATACTGAAACTCAGAAAAACGTTAGAGAACAATACCTACTGTAC
>PVLC010040632.1:0-13755 GCA_004027655.1 Graphiurus murinus
AGGAGATGTTTTACAAATTTAGGACAAATGCAAACTTTATGTAACAGACATATATAGAATGCTATATTTAACATTAGAAAATATACATTCTTGTCAAGGTTTTTTAAGTGAGACATTTATGAAAACCGATTACACACTGGACAAAGAAGCATATTTCTATCAAATTTCAAATTTTTGTTCTAATCAAAATCTCTGACCACAGTGCAATTAAGACAGAGTGTAAAAACAGAAGTATGAGTAAAAAATGTTTTCAATATTTGGAAATGAAAATTATATATTTCTAAGTACTCACATATCAAGAAGAAATAACAATGGATATTAAAATAGTTACTAAGAACTGAAAGATAATGAAAGTATTTCAGATAAAATTTATGGAAGGCAATAAAAGTAGTGTTTTGAGAGAATTTTTAGCTTTAAATGGTTATTTGAGAGGAAAAGTTGAAATTAACAAGCTATTATATACCTTAAGATATTGAAAAAGAACAGCAATATTAATCTAAATAAAGAAGGATAAAGAAAATAACAGAGATAAGAGTAAAAAAGTCAATAAAATAGGGATGGTCAACAAAGAAAAACACTGGTCCTTTGATAAGCCTAAGAAAGAAGAAAAACATCTGCAAAATCGAGCTAGGGGAAAAAATGAGGGAAGACTCCAATACACAGCACATTAAAATATTTTGAAAATAAATGGAAAGCACAAGGATTGGAAAGGAGTAAAATTAATAACTGTACATTGACTGAATTTTCCAGTTCAAAGCAAATATTTTAGATTCTATAAAATTATACAGCTGGAGTGTGTTTACAAGGGGCATACTGGAAGCATAAAATAATGAAAAGTTAGGGTTTTGATAAGGAGGCTAAAATTAAGAAAAAGAATGATCAAGTAAGCTATATTGATATTATACCAATGAAACTAAGATATATGTATAATACTAGAGACATAAATGATCACTACTTAATAATAAACTTTCAAGTCACTAGGAAATTTTAATAGCTCAAAATTATTAACTTAAAGACAAAGCCCCACCACTACAATAAAAGTATATAGAGAAATTGCCAAATCTATTAGTTAGCAGAATATTTTAAAACATTTATCTTTGAAATTGTCAGAATATATTACTGAAACCTCTTTGGAAAGACATTTGATATTTTAGAGACTTGTGCTCACCTCATGTTCCAAGACTTCCATTCCTAGGCTTATGCCTAAAATAAATTCCTACACATGTGAACCAAAATGATAGTACCAGCAATGATTATAATTGTAAAATGTTTTAAGCAATGCATCAGTGGTTAGTGGACATTTGGATTGTTTAAAGCACTTTGCTATGTTGTCATGATGGAATTATATGATACAGCCACAAAGACAAGTATGAGATTAATAAAGAAAATTCTTGGGAGCAAGGTTAAGAGGTACACAGAGGAGATATACACCTGGGAGCACACAGAAGTGTTACAATATTTTATCTTTTAAGCTAGAGGCAGGTGGAAGCATGAGTATTCATTATATTTTCTGCATATATTATAAATATTTTTGCCCTTAGTAGTCAGTATAAATAATATGATATGAAATAATACAAGTAAGATTGAACAAAGAGAAGTGGGATTTTTTTCCAGAACTCTTAGAACAACCTCACTTGGGGAGGGTCTGAGAAATTAGGGAATAAGGCAATTAAGTGTATTAAGATACTTTATTTTTCAAATGTAATGGAGATTCAGAAGATGTTAAGACATTAAAATATCTGTGGGGCTCTGCAACTTCTCTGAATTTTTAATGTTCTTTTTATTTGGAGTAAAGATTAGACTGGCCATTATAAGTTTATCATTATAATATAGCATATATTTTTCCCTTTCCTAAGCTAATATTTCTTATTTCTTGTGTCATCCTGATCTTTGCAATTATGGTCCCTTACATGCTTAATCAGCCGTGTTCTCCCCTTTCTTGAGTGAATGGGGTGGGGCAGCTCAACCCTTATATGCCCTGGGGCTGAAGGAACATACTTTACCTGGGGTAATACTCAGTCCTCCAGAACAGAGAAAAGCCAAAGTCCCCAGGTCTAAGCAATGGATCCCAACTGGGTAGTTGATGAAGAGTTCTGAGTGGAAAAACTAGGTATAAAGGATGAAGTAAAAAAATAGGAAGTGGAGTGTAAGAGTGCATGCGCGATGGAAATCCAGGGGATAATCATGGGGCTGCGGAAAACATAGTAAGAAGTAGTAAAACTTGGAAAGGTAAAGTAATTTGGACAAATTTGGAGAAGAAAAGACCAATGTGAAAAAAAAAATTTTTTTTGAACTTTGGTCTGGTGGGAGTCAGCTGGGTTTATTTTATGGAGGTCAGAAAAGAATGCTCTTTTTTTCTGTTTCATCCTTTAAAATATTGGTTTTGATTTATTTACTGACTTCTGTATTCATAAAATTTCACCCTTGGTTCATAATAGAAAGTCAAGCTCCATTAATGAATGTGTTACTATTCTAGAATGTGACCAGTGGTGTGAAAGCAGATAATTTGGCAGAGAGCAAATAAAACATTGGTCATTGATTTCCTTGCAAAGAGGGGGAAAGCCACTTTTAGATCAAAGGACCATTTTAGTTACAAAATAGTGAGTGCAGGTTGCATTAAAATTAAAGAGCCAAAACATTAGCTCTGTTTTGGGATTTTTTTATATCATTTCAATTCCAGTCCCTATACTTCTAATGCTTTATGGCCACCTTCTTAGTGATTCCTAACTCTCAAGCCAGGGAAAGGCATCAAGGCAGATCACTGTTTATTATGGATAAATAGAGTGTGCATACTTAGCTAATTCAGAGGTGTGGAGAATTACTTTAGCTGAATTCCCTTCTCTGAAAACAAACAGACAAAAACAAACTACAGACTGTTTTCTAGTGCCTAAAAAGAACTTTGGTCAAATGATTAAAATCATAGAGTTTAAGGATTCTTTAAAATAATTATCTCACTCAAATAACTACTACGCATCCTTTAGATTAACAAACTTTTTTTTTTTATTACAAAAGTAAAGTTGAATGCCTGTTGGAGCAATAATAAATCTAATGGCAATATTCAGACTGAATCAGAATGTGGAATGTGAACTATGAAGAAAATTAACTGCTACTCTCTAGGAATTGCTGGTGAGAATCTATTGCCCCCCTGATTAATTCTTTCCCATCCTCTGATCTTACATTAATTTAATATTATTATTTACTTTTAAAAGTTATTTTTATTGAGACCTATTTGAACATTTTTATGGAGGTATGATATAAGTTGATACATGTGTGCAATGTGCTGTGATCAGATCAAAGTAATAAGCATTTCCATCTCTTCGAACATTAATCATTTATTTCTGTGTGTTGAGAACTTTCTTGTTCTTCTAGATATTTTTGTAATATGTCATACATTGTTATAACTGATGTTTACTATACTACAGAAACCCAGAACTAATTCCTCCTCTCTGTTCCCCCTTTTCCAACTTCTTTCTGTTGCCCCTGCACCTTGGTCCTCTCCAGTCTCTAGTGAGCACTATTCCATTCTGTTCTTCTGTGAGATTGACATTTTGTTTGTTTGTTTTTGGTACTCAAAATTGAACTTAGAGACATTCTGCCTCTAAGCTACAACCACAGCCCTTTTTATTTTGAAACAGGAGTTTGCTAAGTTGCTTAGGGTCTCCATAAGTTGCATATGTAGGCTATGCTATACAATACTATTTTATTAGTCTTCACTAGACTTCCTATGCTAGGTACTAATACTACTCATATAGATGAGGGGACTGAGTCATAGAGAAGTTAGACAACTTACCCAAGGTCATGGGGTTATTCTGTGGTAGAGTATGACTGATTTGAACTATATTATGGAGGATAGTTTCATTTCCTCTAAGAGACCATTGATGATCATGGTAAGGCATTCCAAGTCTCATTTATAGTTATAGGTCAGACAGAATGATGGTTCTATTTCCATCTGGGCCTGTAGAAACAGTTGTCACTCTCCAGGACTATACTGCATCTTGATTGGTTGAATTCTAGTTTTCCTTTTGCTCTCGTTCAGAATAGTGTAAGTCAGCCAGATATCTTATCTGAAGTCACATCAAGAATTCTCCAGTTTTTTTCCTTCTTTTACATGGGTAACCATGTATGTGACATTGAGCTAGATGGTGGTAGTTAGAAGATTAATGGAACACAGTTCTTGTCCTCAAGGAATCCTAGCATAGTAGGAAGGACAAAAATAACATGGTGGGATAAGTTCCATGAGACTTGGGAAAAAAGTTCAATGATGGTGGAATAAGGTGGACTAATTCTTCTTGAGGTACCAGTGTGAAGGCCCATGGAAGGTTTCACAGAAAGGACTTATTTGATTTAGAAGGAACATTTGAAAAAGCTCTCCAGGCATTCAAGAATGGAGGGATATTAATGCAAACACAGGATACAGCTGTCAGTTTGCCTAGTTGTGAAAGGATCAGTACTCGTTTGTGGAAACAGATAGGTTCAATGTGGCCACGGTCAAACTAACAAGTGATGTGTAGAGAATGGGTGGAGAGTGGAGATGGAAGACTAAAATGAGAAGAGGTTGGAAAGGAAGGTAGTGGCTAGGCAAAAGGACTTTATGCCATAGTAAGTGCTTGAAACTCTATTCTGTAGGCAACAGGATTCTAATGAGACACCAAACAGGAAGTGATCTCCTCATATTTGAGTTTGGAAATGCCATGTTGTAGAAGATGAGCCAATTTTCCTCACCTAATATTATGGTACATTAAAAGTAGACATTATCATCACTACTATCATCTTCAAATATTAGCACTGGGAGAGCCTTGGCGGTGGGATCTAATGCCACCCACGGATACAGAGTTTTATGTTGTGTTTTAAAAGAGCCCAGGTAATCCCAGCATTTAGGAGGCTGAGACTGGAGGATCCGGGTTCATGGCCAGCCTCAGCAACTTAATGTGACCCTGTTTCAAAATAAAAATATAAAATAGGGCTGGGGCTGTAGCTCGGAGGTAGAATGCCCCCAGGTTCCATCCCCGGTACCACAAAAAAAAAAAAAAAAAAAAAAAAAAAAGAGCTCAGGTAGGGAAAATGAGGTAAAATCTTATATTCATTCCCAGAATAGTTGATATAGGGAATAGAATAATATATCTTGAAGCAAAATTATATGTTGCATTACATTATACTTAAACGTTGACCCAACTCTTAGAGCCCTTAAAGCCCATGGACGTCCTAATTGTCCTTGATCCCTGACATCCTTGTCTGCTGAGAATGAGCATCTTTGGAGGACCCATCATCTGCTTATCCCCCTCTCAGTGTAGCAAGGATCTCCATTCACTTCTTATTTAATGCACCCCTGACTGCTGCTTGGCTAAATGTGATTTCCTTACAGCTGTTAGAAATGCAGATTGTTTCAACAAAGGAAAAAAAAAGGTCTCTGGAAATAGTTTCTTGTTTCCATTATACATATAAACTGTTAAAAATTTTAAGCTGCTAAGCAGTGCTGAACTTTGCTGTTTCATTGAAAATATGATCAGACAGGGAAACAATGCCTTATTCATCACCTTTTTTCCTTATGTTCTCTCCGGGTTGCCAGCCTAGCAGATTATCAGAATCTTGATTATGTTTTGAAGTATGTACAAACAAATCTTCATGTTGTTTCCTCAGGTGATTTCAGAGGCCAAATGAGAATCTATTAGTCGCTAGTCAAAATCAAAAAGATAAATAATTGAAAATTAACATAAAAAGGCCAAGCTGATGTTTCGTTTAGTCATCTTATAAGACCTACTGAATCAAAGCACTTCAAATTTGAATGGTATTATGTAATTAAAATGCTGTCCAGAAACTGCTCCTCAGTTTGTTTGACTATAAACTACAAATTTATATGCAAAGCATTTATTTAAAAAAAAAAGAACATTGTGTGCTAGCTCTTCCTCATACCTCCCTTATAGTCACCATAACTCTGAGAGGCGGGATCAAAATACCATATCTTGCAGTTAAAGTAATAGAGACTTCACAAAGTAATAAACCTAAAATTTCACAGCTGGATCCAGAAGCTAGACCCAGGTCTGCCTTCTCTGAAAACCCATGTTCAGTCCAGGACAACAAAACAATCTATCTTTGGTCAGGTATGCTTCCCATCACAACAAATACATCCTGCAATTTTCTAAGGCCATTCATGGATTCCTGAAAAATCTCTTGAGAGTATGACTATGTGGGGGTGTACCAAGATGGGTGATTCTATTCTAAATATTCCAGATTGGGGGCATATGTGGGGCACTATGGCTTTCCTTTCAACATCTTAAAATTTTACAGGTTTTTTAGACAAATAAAATTTCTAACATCAAAATTAATTATATTGGTTCAGGTTGTGGTGTTAAAGTCCTATTCAAACATCTTATGACTTGCTTTTGTTCATTGCAGTTTATTCTGCTAAATGAATTTTTTTAAAAATCTGTTTCTTAGCTTTCTTGAAATAGAATTTAGTATTTTGTGCTCCAAATTGTGCATTTGGCCCAGTGATAGTGGTGGTTGGGATGGTGGTGAGGTGTGTGTGGGTGTGTATGTTTGTGTGTGTGTGTGTATGTGTGTGTGTGTGTGTGTGTGTGTATGTGTGTGTGTGTGTGTGTGTGTGTGTGTGTGTGTATGTGCATGCACACATGTGTGCTGGGGTAAGCTTAAGGTTGAAACATTTTTCCTGAAAGTTGAAATCCTGATCACATAGAAATAGAGTTTATTACCTGTGTAGTGTGAAGGTGTTCAAAAGAAAATATATAGAAAAAATGTATTTTTCTTTTAAATGTGGGGCACTCTACTTGTAGAGGTTATTATTAGTCTTTCTCTCATAATGGGAATTATATAATGCTATGGGCAAAAATGATTGTCATGTAGGTGTATATTAAATTGATCAGTAGTGAATCAAAAGGCAGGAAAAGCATGAAAACAAGACTTTATACCCTGGAGCAGAACAATTGTGGTCAGGTCAGCAGCTAATAAATCTGTAGCCTCAAACAACCATTAACCTGGCTTCTGTCTTATAAGATCTTACCATAAGATTCATAGGTACAAGCAGAAAATTTTCATGGCACCGATATAGATAGGATAAACTTTTAATACTTAATTGGCTTTTGGCTGAGCTCAGCTGCCTTTGTATTCCTCTGGCCTAATGGGAACCAATCCTGAATGATTCTGGTTTGGAGACTTAGTGATTGGAGTGAACGTCCTACTAATTAACTAGAAATAGGAAAAAAATTAAAAATCTGAACCATTTCTGAAACTTAAGGACCTGCTATAATATATCAGAAGAATATCCTTTGAAAGTACAAATGTAGTCCTTAAAACTGTTCTGAGATAGGTCCTCAACAGTCTTATGAGAAAAAATTTCCTTTTTTCAAAGATTGCAAAGAGTTGGGGAAGCAGTTGCTGAACATAAAAGTAGAAAGATCCTTATGAAGATCCTTATGTGGGAGCCAGGTCACCTGGCAGAGAAGTCCCTTGGTTGGGTCCCTCTCCTCGCTGGAATCTTTTCAAGCTTGAGTAACAGATTTGGAAGAGAGAAGGCGTGGCCCCCTGAAACTGGCTAGGAAAGCAAATAGGTAAAGATTTTTTTCCTGTGTGTGGTACTAAATCCAGGGGTGTTCTACCTCTGAGCTACACCTCCAGCCCTTTTAATTTTTTGTTTTGAAATAGAGTTTCACTAAGTTGCAAAGGGCCTTGCTAAGTTGCTGAGGCTGGCTTCAAACTTGCCTGCGATCCTCCTGTCTCAGCCTCCCAAGTACTGGGATTACAGGCATCTACCACTACACTCAGCCCTTTTTATTTTGAAACAGAGACTATCTAAGTTACCACATGAAGCTTTACCTCATTATTTATCAGAAAAGCCAGATTCCAGTCAGTAAGCCAGACTTTGTTAAATTAGCCATTGATAGGAACCAGAGAATCCCTGAGCAGCCATTTAGTACGCAGCACATGACCATAGGATGCAGACTAGAACTCAGTCCTCCTAACTCTATCCAGGGCACTTTCCCTCACAGCCAGTCTTCTTTGGTCTGGTTCTGGCAGGATAGTTCACACACAACTTCTTTCTCCACAAGATCTTGAAAGAACACATACTCTTGCCAATCAGGCAGGAAGGGGCTTACGCCCTCCATAATTCCTTCTGTGAGTATTTTTCTCTGTCTTGCCAGTTTTCTTCCCCTGGTTATACAGGTATAGGGGATAATCTCCAAATTTACTGCATAGGCAGATATCCTTTGGGAAATGAGATCATAGTCTCTTTTTGTCAACTTATTCTGCTCTGAATGATTCCCTAGGAGGCTTCCTCCTCACTTAGAGGGAAAAATCTGCCCTCTGCTCTGGTTTCTGCACTGTCCCCTAGGCCATTAACTAAGGACTCACATTTTTTTTTTCTTCCTTCTGCCCACTCAGGTTTATAGGCCAAATGTGTGATTTGGGGAACTGGATTAATGATGTAAGAGTCTTGGGACAGGTTTGGGGTTTGACACAGCACATTCTGATTAAATGTAGCATGCTGTATGTCTATTTAGTTTTGAGTAATAAGTACTAATTCAGAGGCCACAGAAAATGCCTCACCCTATTTCTTATTCCTCTGTCTTTGCTCCCTGCATAATTGTTGTTTTTTTTTTTCAGAACTTACCCTTAAGTTCTCTAAATAAAGAATAAGAGGATACAGCTGAAGCACAACAATTGATGAGGATCATGTATTTATCATCAAAAGCCTAACAACTCTGAGAGTGGAAGCGATTCACTAAACCAAGCAGAATTCTAGGACAATGTGTGTTGACAGGGTCTGCACCTGGAAAATCACGATGTGTGATCACACTAGCTGTTGACCTCTGGAATGGGTTGTCTCTTTCTAGCAAGGCTTTAAATAGTTGTGTTAGTGTGAAGGTAAGAAATAGCATGTGTGTCCTGGTCTCCAGAAGAAGGCAGACCATGTAGGTATTCATGACTGGTGAAGGTCATGCTGTTTGGGTTACCTTCCCAGTCTCCATTGAAGGCTAATAATACAGAGAATAAAGTTATAAATTTATAAGAGACATCAACTGTCATGTAAACTCAGTTCCATAATCCCTTAAAACTATAAGGATGGATTATGCATGGACCTCACCCACAGGAGTTTATGATCCGGGTTTGAAAAGAATGTGAACAAATACCTACAGTGCAGTCTACAGTAGTAAGTGTATTAAAGGAAGGAGCAAGACAGAGTTTCCAAAATTGTTTCTGTCTCAAATATGGCAAAAGGCAAGTTCTTTTGAAGGAGGGTTCTTCTAGAGTATCTTGTGATAATTTGGTTATTTCTTTCTGATATTAACCAAAATTATAGCACAGGAAATAATGACAAAATAGAATGAGGTTTCACATGCTGTGCAAATATGAATTTATATTTTGAATCCCATTGTGTTTAAGTAAGAATCAACAGTCTTGTTTGGAACCACTTTTGTATGTCATAATATTAAATTTGGGTAATGCATAAATACTATCCCTGGAGAAAGAAATGAACACAAAAACACAAAGTAACATGATTTGGTTAAGGAATAAGCGAAAGAGCCATTTTTATCATCATTTGCCTGAAATATTAAAATAATTTTTAAAAACCTTTACTTTGAGCTCTAGTAGAAACTTACAAAACATTGGGGAATGTGTTTGATAGTAAATTTATATAATTCTAGAAGCACATCAAAACCAATAATAAACAACAGTAATTCACAGTTAAAGTCATTAGAAACTGCAAGAAACTAGGGCTGGTTTTCTTGTTTGGCTAATGCTGAAAAAAACTGGGGGCAAGACTTAGGAATCAATTTCTAAATAAAATCTTGGTTGTATAAACAGGACAAGCAGCAATTACATCCAAATATTAGAATCTAGTGCTTTCAATAAAAGTTACTTTTAAAAAATAGTAAGAAAATGAAACCACTCACCAAATTAGTGACAAAACTTATTTTGAATAGAAATGGAGGATAGCGACTGTGTATTTTGACAAGTAGGACATCAACAGCTCAGTAAAACTGATCATTGGAATCCCTTGGAATGAAATCTCAGTAAACTTCCTCACATTTATCTATCATTGCAGTAATATACTCAAGATGCAATTTGATTGTTCTGCACTAATTCTGTACTCATTTTGAATATCAAATCATCTTTCTTAAAATGACCTTCTTAGGTGAGGAGAAACTTGTAGCTACAGGAACATCATTAGCACTTTTCTTTTCTTTGTAGGAAAAATAAGACTTGCATGTATTAAAGTTAACTAATTTTTCAATCTGTCTAGCTTCAGGGGCAAACAGAAGAACTTGATTTCTTATTTTTATGTAGTTTCTTTAACTGTAAGGAAAACAATTCATATGAGCATAAAATGCCAAGACAGGCTGAGCATTGGCCCTACCTCCAGCATTTACATCTTTCTCTGGCTTGGCCTCATTTATCTTTAGGTCATTATAAACTCATCCTAATTCTTTTTTTTTTTTTTTTTTTTTTTTTGCGGTACTGGGGATTGAACTCAGGGGCATTCTACCTCCGAGCTACACCCCCAGGCCTATTTTGTTTTTATTCTTTATTTTGAAACCGAGTCTCACTAAGTTGCAGAGGGCCTCACTAGGTAGCTGAGGCTGGCCACGAACCCGGATCCTCCGGTCTCAGCCTCCCCAATGCTGGGATTACAAGCGTGCAATTCTTGACTAAAAAGGAGAAACATAGCAGGGTAAGGTGGCACAAGCCTGGAATCCCAGTACTTGGGAAGCTGAGTAGGAGGGTTACAAGTTTGAGGACAGCCTCAGCATGTAGCGAGGCTTTCATCAATTTAGCAAAGCCCTGTTTCAAAGTGAAAAATGAAAGAGGGTTGAGGATGTAGCTTGGAGGTAGAATGCCCCTGGGCTCAATCCCCAGTACCACAGAACAATAAAAGAAGAAACATATTCTTATGGTGGCAATCACAACCTTTCTAAACAAGTACAGCCTCATCTTTCCCTGGTCATTCAGTTCCAATGTCTGTTGTGAAGGCTGAGGATGCAGCTTAGTGGTAGAGTACTTACTGAGCATGCTCAAGACCCTGGGCTTGATCACCAGAACTGAAAACAATCCAGTGTGTTTGTTAATCAAAAAAGAAATCCATAATCTGAGGAAATTATACCCCAGTAAGCTCTCAAAATACATAGCAATTAACTAACGTAGGAAATTCTTTAAAAAAAAAATTGGCAGGTGCAAGGGGATCAAATGACAAGTTGTAATTTTTTCCAAGTACTTTATGTGTCTAGCAGAACATTTCTGCACAGACTAGATCATAGGAACCAGTTTGTGGATATATTCCTGGTACATGTTTCAAGTCTTTTTACATTTCTTTTGGACAATGGTTGAGGAATACTGATTTGTTTTAAGGGTGGACTAAAAATAAAGTTCTATGTTGATATTTTTTGTGGTAGAATTTGAATTTTGTATATTGAGATTTTAAATATATAACTTCTTTTATAGTATTTGAATGTTTTCCTTGAAATGTATAAATTTATAAAATTGGATTGTCTTCCAAATTAAGATGCCATTTGTACAAGATTTCTTAAAAGCTGCCAGCTCATAAAATGTTTATCAGCTTGACAAGTATCAGAAAGGATGCATTTGGCCAGGCATGGAGGCGCATGGCTGTAATCCTAGTACTTGGGAAGCTAGACCAGAGGATTGCAACTTCTCAGCAACTTAGCTGAGGAGACCCTTAGCAACTTAGCAAGACCCTGTTTCAAAATTAAAAAAAAAATTAAAGAAAGGACTGAGGATGTAACTTGGAAGAAGAAGGTCCCTGGGTTCAATCCCAGTACAAAAATGTATTTGGTGGCCACGAGTATGAGGAAATATAGCATTTTGCCTGTGCTACGTCTTAGGTTTATTTTTATTACAAAGCATGCCATGCTTTCATTTCAGTTAATTTTATTTCTTTTAGGACTTGCAGCTATACTAATTGTCACAGATAAGTAGTATTACAATAAAAGCAGTTGAACCTCCAAAAGAAATACCTTTTCAAAGAAATGCTTTTTATAATATATTTTATCATAATGTGGCTGAAAAATAATATGTTCAACCAAACATCAGTTCCAGACTCCTTAGAAGAGTCACATATCTTGGCACTAACTTGTATATCAACCATTTTGTATGTTGGACAGATAGATTTTTATTCTTCAACATCTAATATTGCTAGAAACACATCAAAAGAGTATATGTTGAAAATAATTTCAACTTCAATAAAAATATGAATAAGGAATAACATTTAACAAATAAGAATTGATGTCACCATTAATGGACAAGTTCATGTTCTGAGGAGACCTTTCTGGGATGGGCCAGGTTCTCTTTCCGTTACTCCCTATCCTAAGAAGAGGAAAATCTATATGTAAAATAAATGATATGTAGGTATGTAGAAGTCATTAGAATGGCAAGCTCATAAATTGCATCATGCTAGTGTTGATTTTGACCTTCATCACTGTGTGTGCATGAAAATTTTAGTTGTTTAAGGTACATTTAGTAATAAAAGTTAATAGGAAATATGCCAAACTTGTGAACTACCAGAACCTAGGAATAAAGTGTGTGTGAGAGTACACACTTTATGAGTGAGAGAGGTGGCCAGAGTCTCAAATTATTGTCTGGTGCAATTGCTACTATAGTACTGATTACTCTGCTTACCACCAATACTCTATAGTTTATCATCCTAAATACCTCAGGCTTACTCAGGTGGTGAAGTGAAATGGGACATTAGCAATTTTTTTTTTCCATAGCAAGGGCTTAAAGACCTCTTAGTCTATTTCCTGAAGTTTTTTTTTCCAGAACAAATATGTTAAACAATTCTATTTAACCAGGAATGATACATCTGACTCACTGTAATGAAAGGAAAACATAATAGGAAACAGGCTTTCTTCTTTGAAACATGGGTATTTTAATAGCTGAGTTTTCTAAGAGATTTCTGTATTAGTCTTTAGAAAAAAAAGAGTGAGTCATGTAGACCACATTTCCTGAAAAAGGTCAATATATACAGGTGAACAAAATCATGTGCAATATGACTGTAGTAAACATTTTTGTGTTCAGCCTGAAAAGAAATAGAAGCAATGCTGAAATAACTTATCCATAAATCTGCCTTTAGAACAGATCTACAAAGGGCTTTAGAGAAATGGCCCTTCATGTTGTGTTTCCTAAGGCTGGCATTGGGTTTTTTTTTTTTTTTTTTTTTTGCAGTACTGGGGATGGGCTATACCCCCAGCCCTATTTTTTATTCTTTATTTTTAAACCAAGTCTCACTAAGTTGCGGAGTGCCTCACTAGGTAGCTGAGGCTGGCCGCGAACCCGGATCCTCCGGTCTCAGCCTCCCGAATGAAGGCTGGCATTCTTGACCACAAGTCATTTTGGTATAATGGGCTAATCTGGTAGGATCCCTGTGAAGACCAGTCATTTTGCACAGACTTGGCATCTTCCTCTCCATGCCTTTGCCCACAGCATAATCTTCTTTTCAACTTTCAGTAAGGTGTTCTTCATACTCTGATAAATGGAACATCCTGGTGGAAGAGGAAATGGATGTTTCAAGGAATTGTGGGAGCTTGATGAGGTAGCTTAGAAGTATGAATGTTAGGTAGAAAAGAGGTATCGGGAAAATTCATAGAAATATAGTTTTTAGCCTTTTTAAAAATCCGGAGAGTGTTGTCCACCCCTTGAAAAGAAAATTTTGGTTCGGCCCAAGAGAAACTACAGCCCAGCCATAGCCCAGCCCACCTGGGAGGTACCGTCAAATCCCGCACA
>PVLC010040633.1:0-13755 GCA_004027655.1 Graphiurus murinus
GGCTGGCCTTGAACTTTCAATCCTCCTCACCCAGCCTCTTCAGTTGCTAGGGTTACAAGTGTGTACCACTTTGCCCTGCTTAACAGTCATTTTTAGTCTGTAGAACTCTGCAGGTCTGTCTGTATCTTTTAGGTATCACTTCCAGGAAGTCTTCATTGACCCTCCACCCTGTTCTCTGCACTTCCTCAGTGCATTCTGTTTATGTCTTATTACAATAAGGATTACCCTGTATCCTATTACCCTGTACCTTGTACGCCCCATTCAACCCATTCAACTGTGAGTTTCTCCCTCCCTCCATTCCTTCTTTCCTTCCCTCCTTTCCTTCCTTCCTTCCTTCCTTCCTTCCTTCCTTCCTTCCTTCCTTCCTTCCTTCCTTCCTTCCTTTTGTGTGTGTGTGCGTGTTACTGGGAATTTGGGAATTGAATCCAGGGGCATTCTACCTCTGAGCTACATCCCCATCCTTATTTTATTTTTTATTTGGAAACAGGGTATCACTAAGTTGCAGAGGGCCTCACTAAGTTGCTGAGGTTGATTTCATACCTGTAATCCTCCTGTCTCAGCCTACCGAATCCTGGGATTACAAGCATTTTCCACCATGCCTGGCTGAGTTTCTTAAGGAAGGTGATATATATCACTTTCAGTCTTTATTTTTATGAAAGTAGAAATAGGCTATATAGTATGATGAATAGGCAGTTTAAAAAAAGAACCCAACTAGTTCATACGATCGTTCATAGGATAGGCATTTTCTTCAGGTCTACTGCAAGATTATTGGTCATTAATAGTAACTTCTCCACTCAGAATATTTCTAGTTTTGCAGGAGTCTGAGCTGTGGCAGATTCAGATAATTTTGAAATATGAAGCTGGTTCTCTTTTCTTGCTTGGCAGCTTGATTTGTTTAGGGGAATGTGGTTGACGCATGTGTCTTTTTTTTTCCCCCCCTCTCTCAGTGAGACCTGTTGACAGAAATTCAATCTTGATTAAGGGGTACAGGAAGGCATCCAGTTCCCACTATACTTGGGGCTTCTTATTTAAACAGTTGCCTTTAGCTCTAGCCAGTTCCATTTCCCACTAGGCTTTGAGGACTTTAATTTTTTAAGCTTTTGCCTCCTAGTACTTATTTGTGGGAGAAGCAGTGTGGTGAAATTGACATGACCCAGAAGTTACTTTTGGTTTTCTTCATATACTTGTGCTGTTAGCCTTCGTTGAAGAGAGTCCGAGTCTTCAGTGGATTCATATTTGTTCATATGGTCCCATTTTTCAAAGAAGCCAGATGGTCTAGTTGGCCATCCTAGACCAAAAGATTGCTCAAAAGAAGCTATTTTTAAAAAATGGTAATGTGAGAAAAATATTATATATTTTTAAGATTTCACCTAACTAAGCCAGGTGTGGTGGTGGCACACTTGTAATATCCATACTTGGGAGGCTGAGACAGGAGGATTATAGGTTTAAGACCAGCCTCAGTAACTTAGTGGAAACCCTGTTTCAAAATAAAAAGTAAAATAGGGTGTAGCTCTGGGTTCAATCCCTAGTACCACCACCAAAAAAAAAAAAAAAAAAAAAAAGAGGCCAGGCATGGTGGCACATGCCTATAATCCCAGTACTTGGGAGACTGAGACAGAGGAGCACAGGTTCGAGGCCAGAATCAGAAGCTTAGTGAGACCCTTTTTCCAAATAAAAAACAGGGTTGTGAGTGAAGCGCAGAGGTAGAATGCTGCTTGGTTCAATCCCCAGCACCACACACACAAAAAAAACCAGATTTCACCTAACCAAAGATTATGTGTACTTGTGTTTGTGCTTCTTGCCTTTTATTTCTTCACTAATTAAATGCAGTCCAAGATCTCAGAGGACAGCCTTCCTGAGCCTTGTAAACCTGTTTCATATTGTCTTTTACTCTTGAATATCCACTCAGAGGTTCTAACCTGCATTTTATATAGAAGAAAATCTTTGAAAGTACACACTTATAATAAAGACTTGTTAGCTGGATGTGGTGTTGCATGCTTGTTATCCCAGTATTTGGAAGGCTGAGACAGAAAGATCACAGGTTCATGGCTGACCAGCCTCAGCAATTTAGTGAGGCTCCCCGCAACTTAGTGAGACACTATTTCAAAATAAAAATAGGGCTGGGGATGTAGCTCAGAGGTAGACTGCCCCTGGGTTCAATGCCCAGTGCCCCACCCCGCCCCCAAACACACAAAATAAATTAAGGGATAAAGATTTGTTTGTGAAACAATTCAGTTCAGAGTTTTCTCAATATATTTGGGACTAGGATTTGCAATTTACCAAAGGAATACTCCCAGGCGTATTTTATTTTTATTTTTATGGTACTGGAGATTGAACCCAGGGGCATTCTACCTCTGAGCTACACCCCTGTCCTATTTTTTATTCTTTATTTTGAAATAGGGTCTCACTAAGTTGTGGAGGGCCTCACTAAGTAGCTGAAGCTGGCTGTGAACCTGAATCCTCTTGTCTCAGCCTCCCAAGTACTAGGATTACAAGTGAGTGCCACCACGCCCAGTTCCTATTTTGTATTGTTTAATTTTGAAACAGGGTCTCACTAAGTTGTGAAGAACCTCACTAAGTAGCTGAGACTGTCTGTGAACCTCCGATCCTCCTGTCTCAGTCTCCCAAATACTGGGGTTATAAGTGTACCACCACGACTGGCTTTATTTTTTGTTTGGAAACAGTTTCACTAAGTTTTAGAGGGCCTGTCTTAAATTGCTGAGGCTGACCATGAAACCTGTGATTCTTCTGTCTCAGCCTCCCAAATATTGTAGGCATGAGCTACCTGGCCCAGCTCCAAAGTTTTCTTTATGAACAACTTGTCAGGGACTTAGTGTTGTTTTTTTTTTTGTGGTACTAGGGATTGAACTCAGGGGCATTCTACCTCTGAGGTATGCCCCCAGTCCTATTTTTTATTTTGAAACAGGGTCTCACTAAGTTGCGGAGTGCCTCACTAAGTAGCTGAGGCTGGCTGCGAACCCGGATCCTCCTGTCTCAGCCTCCCAAATGCTGGGATTACAAGCATGCGCCACCACGCCCGGCTGACTTAGTTTTTTTTTTTCTTCCTTTGTGGTGCTGAGGATTAAATCCAGAGCCCCATGCATACTAAGAAAACACTTTATCAATGAGCTATATCCCTCAGCTTTTGCCTTTGTCTAATGTATTAGTGTGATTTGGTTACCTGCTTCCTTTCTGAAGGAATTTGTGTGTGTGTGTGTGTGTGTGTGTGTGTATGTGTGTATGGTCCTAGGCATTGAACCCAGGGGCATTTTACCTCTGAGCTGTATCCTTAGCCCTATTTTACTTTTTATTTTGAAAAAGTATCTCACTATGCTGTTGGGCTCTCTAAATTGATGAGGCTAAGAACCTGGAATCTTCCTTTCTAATCCTCCCAAATACTAGGATTACAAGCATGTGCCACCATACCCAGCTGAAGGAATGTTTATAAGAAAACCTTGTGCATCAGTGAGAGCCCAGATTTTGGAATCTTACAGACCTGATATTTTATTTTTTGTGGTACTAGGGATTGAACTCAGGGGCATTCTACCTCCAAACTATACCCCCAGACGGATTTATTTATTTTTTGTTTTTGTGGTACTGGGGATTGAACTCAGAGGCATTTTACCTCTGAGCTACACCCCCAGTCCTGTTTTTATTCTTTATTTTGAAACAGGGTCTCACTAAGTTGCTAGGGCCTCACTAAGTAGCTGAGGCTGGCTGCGAACCCAGATCCTCCTGTCTCAGCCTCCCAAGTACTGGGATTACAAGCATGTGCCACCACGCCTGGCTCCCCGAGATCAATTTGATTTCTTATTTGGAAACAGGAACTCACTTGGTTGCTGAGAACCTCACTAAATTCCTGAGGCTGTCAGGAACCTGTGATCCTCCTGTCTCAGCCTCCCAAGTATTAGGATTACAAGTGTGTGCTATCATGCCCGGCTTTTTTTTTTGTTTTGTTTTGAAACAGGGCCTCACTAAATTTCTGAGGCTGGTCTTGAACCTGTGGTCCTCCAGGTTCAACCTTCTAAGTACTGGGATTACAAGCATGCACCACCATGCCTGGCTAGACCTGATATTTATTTTTATTTTATTTTATTTTTATTGTTTGTGGTACTGGGGATAAAACCCAGGGGCCTTCTACCTCTGGGTTATACCCCCAGCCCAATTTTTTTATTATTAATTTGGAAACCAGGTCTAAGTTGCTGAGAGCCTCACTAAGTTGCTGAGGCTGGCCAAGAACCTGCAATCTTCCTGTCCCAGCCTCCCAATTACTGGGATTATAGTCATGTACCACCATGCCCAGCTAGACCTGATATTTTAAACCTCAATAGTGCCGAGCGTGGTGGCACATGCTTGTAATCCCAGTACTTGGGAGGCTGAGACAGGAGGATCCGGGTTTGCAGCCAGCCTCAGCTACTTAGTGAGGCCCTCGGCAATTTAGTGAGACCCTGTTTCCAAATAAAGAATAAGAAATAGGACTGGGAGTGCACCTCAGAGGTAGAATGCCCCCGGCTTCCATCCCCAGTACCACAAAATAAATAAATAAATAAACCTCAATAGTACTACCTTCTACATGGTGATCTTGGAGTAGTTTAACTTGTCTCAGCCTGTTTCCTTATTTGTAAAATGTTAATGCTAGTGTCTACCTTATTGTTATAGCAGTTTAAATAGATGAAGTATCTGGCAAGGTGCTTGGCCTATAGTAGATAGTATTTGTGAATTACCTATAAATGGTTTTGTCTTTTGCATCATGTTTACTATTTATCTACTTTTAAATAAATATGAGAGGCAGTGGTAAGAAAAGAACCGTTAGTGCTTAACCAGCTTCAAACCCTGGCACTGTTATTAATTTTTTTTTGGTGGTGCTGTGGATTGAACCCAGGGGCATTTATTCTCTGAGCTATACCCCCAGCCCTATTTTATTTTATTTATTTATTTATTTTTGGTACTAGAGATTGAACCCAGAGGCATTCTACCTCCAAGCTATACTCCTGGCCCAATTTTATTTCTTATTTGGAAATAAGTTCTTACTAGATTGTTGAGAGCCTTGCTAAAAGTTACTAAGGTTGACTTTGAACCTGCAATCCTCTCAGCCTCCCAATTACTGGGATTACAAGTGTACGCCACCATGCCTGACCCTATTTTAATTTTTATTTGGAAACAGGGTGTTGCCAAGTTGGTGCCAGCCTCACTGCATTGCTGAGGCTGGCTTTGAACCTGGGATCCTCCTGTCTCAGCCTTCCAAGTACTGGGATTACAGCTGTGCACCACCATGCCTGGCTGGCTTTTTAGCTGGTGACTATGAGGGAGGAGTAAATCTTTGATCTTTAGTTTCGTAATCTATCAAATGTGAAGGTAATAACAATCTACTTTATAGGATTATTGTGAGAATTTAATGAGTTAATACATGTAAAACACTGCAGGTCTGGCATGGTGGCACACACTTGTAATCCTAGTACTTGGGAGGCTGAGACAAGAGGATCAGAGGTTCGAAGCCAGCCTCAGCTACTTACTGAGGCCCTCTGCAACCTAGGAGACCCTGTTTCAAAATAAAAGAATAAAATTGGGCTGGAGGTGTATCTCGGAGGTAGAATGACTCTGGGTTCTATCCCCAGTACCACACACACCAAAAAAAGAAAACACTATTTTAAAACAAACACTGCCAATAGTGTCTGGCATGCCATAGGTACTCAGTAATTAATAGCTATTATTATTTTTAACAGTTTTTCCAATTTTATGTACAATTTTCAGTACCCAGAAATTCTTTTTCTTTCTTTTTTTTAAAATTTTTTTTTTTGCGGTACTGGGGATTGAACTCAGGGGCATTCTACCTCCAAGCTATACCCCCAGCCCTATTTTTTATTCTTTATTTTGAAACCGGGACTCACTAAGTTGCGGAGTGCCTCACTAGGTAGCTGAAGCTGGCCGCAAACCCGGATCCTCCGGTCTCAGCCTCCCGAATGCTGGGATTACAAGCGTGCGCCACCACGCCCCCACGCCCGACTCTTTTTCTTTATAGAAATATTAAGGCTGGGCCGGGCGTGGTGGCGCACACTTGTAATCCCAGCATTTGGGAGGCTGAGACTGGAGGATCCGGGTTCAAGGCCAGCCTTAGCTACTTAGTGAGGCCCTCCGCTACTTAGTGAGGCCCTCCACAACTTAGTGAGACCCTGTTTCAAAATAAAGAATAAAAAATAGGGCTGGGGCTGTAGCATGGAGGTAGAATGCCCCCAGGTTCCATCCTCAGTACCGCAAAAAAAAAAAAAAAAAAAGAAAAAGAAAAGAAATATTAGGGCCAGGAATAGTGGTGTACTCTTGTAATACCAGTACTTGGGAGGCTGAGACAGGAAGATCTCAGGTTCAAAGCCAGCCTCAGCAACTCACTGAGGCTTTCAGCCACTTAGACCCTGTTTCCAAACAAAAAATAAAATAGGCCTGGGAGTGTAGCCCAGAGGTAGAAGACCCCCTGACTTCCATCTGCAATACCACACACACACACACACACACAAATAAATAATAATAGTTTAAAAATATTAGAAAGATGCCAGGCGTGGTGGCGCACGCTTGTAATCCCAGTATTTGGGAGGCTGAGACTGGAGGACCGCAGGTTCACAGCCAACCTTAGCTACTTAATGAGGCCCTCTGCAATTTATTGAGATCTTGTTTCAAAATAAAGAATAAAAATTAGGGCTGGGGTATTAGCTTGCAGGTAGTAAGGCCCCTGGGTTTAATTCGTAGTACCACAAAATAAATAAAAATATTAGAATATGTAACATTTGGATATATTACATTAGTAGCCAATTTTTAGACTTTGTAATTGGGAACCACTATTTCTTTTTTTTTTTGCGGTACTGGGGATTGAACTCAGGGAACCACTATTTCTAAAAACTAGACATTTGATAATTTGATAATTCAAGAATATTTAATAAAAATTTAAGAAAGTCCAGTATCTTGAACTATAAGCATATTTTTTTGGGGAAAATAAATACTGCTTAACTAGTTTTTTTTTTAAACTGAAAAGTTATGCATTTATGTAATAAAATATACTCAAGCCACGCATGGCTATGCAGGCCTGTAATCCTAGTACTTGGGAGGCTGAGACAGGAGGATGGCAGATTTGAAGCCAGTTTCAGCAATTTAGCAAGGCTCTCAGCAACTTAGTGATACCCTGTTTCCAAGTAAAAAATAAAAAAAATAGATTGGTAGAGAGCCCTTGTGTTTATTCTTCAGACCCTCCCAAATATACATATCTCCTAATTCCCTTCACAGATTCAACTACTATTTTTTTTTTTTTTCGGTACTGGGGATTGAACTCAGGGGCGTTCTACCTCTGAGCTATACCCCCAGCCTTATTTTTTATTCTTTATTTTGAAACCGGGTCTCACTAAATTGCAGAGTGCCTCACTAGGTAGCTGAGGCTGGCCTCGAACCCGGATCCTCCAGTCTCAGCCTCCCAAATGCTGAGATTACAAGCGTGCGCCACCACTCCCGGCTTCAACTACTATTAATACTTGTGTCTTCTTCCACAAGTAATGTGTGTATATGTATATAACATATATAAATAATGTATAATATATAATAAAGTAATACATACTATATATATATAAATACTATACATTGCCCTTTGTGTGTATGTGTGTGTGGTACTGGGGATTGAACCCAGGGGCATTCTACCTCTGAGATACACCCCCAGTCCTATTTTGTAATTTTTATTTATTTTTCTTGCAGTACTGGGGATTGAACTCCGGGGCTTTCTACCTTCGAGCTATACCCCCAGCCCTATTTTTTATTCTTTATTTTGAAACCAGGTTTCACTAAATTGTGGAGTGCCTCACTAGGTAGCTGAGGCTGGCCTCGAACCCGGATCCTCCAGTCTCAGCCTCCCAAATGCTGGGATTGCAAGCGTGCGCCACCATGCCCGGCTTGTAATTTTTATTTTGAAACAGGGTCTCACTAAGTTGCAGAGGGCCTCACTAAGTTGCTGAGGCTGGCTGCAAACCTGCAATCCTCCTGTGTCAGCCTGCCAAGTACTGGGATTACAAGTGTGTGCCACCATGCCCAGCTTGCATTTTTCATGTTATAGCTCTTATAACTTATTCTGTGCATATTGCCACATATGCAGCTATCTAATTTTTTTTTGTGTGTGTGTGGTCCTGGGAATGGAACTCAGAGGCATTCTACCTTCAAGCTACACTTCCAGCCCAATTTTACTTCTTATTTTGAAACAGGGTCTCACTAGGTTGATGAAAGTCTCACTATTTGCTGAAGCTGTCTTCGAATCTGTGATCCTCCTGTCTCAGCCTCCCAAGTACAGGGATTACAGGTGTGCTCCACCGGGCTTGGCTTTAGCTACCTAATATTAAAGTTACTTAATATTTCATTATATAGTTGTGACATAATTTACTCATCTCCAGTTGGTGGGGTTTCATTTTTAGTTTTTTTTGGCTTTTATGGATAATGCTATATTCAATTTTCTTATATTTCCACATGCATAAATAGATATTTGTAAAATAAACTTGTACATTTGGCAAGATCTATCAAAAATAAAAATGCAAATTGCACTCCAAAGAGACAACAGTATAACTTCAAAGTTAAGGGGGGAAAAAAAAAAGAATAAATGGTAGTGATGAAGCTGGGCGTGGTGGTGCACACCTGTAATCCTAGTACTTGGGAGGCTGAGACAGGAGGATCACAGGTTGGAGGACAGCCTCAGCAATGTGGCCAGATTTTCATCAATGTAGGGACTCTGTTTCCATCCAGACAAAACAAAACAAACCAAAAAAAGGGCTGGGGGTTTAGCTTCCAGGTAGAATGACCCTGGGCTCAATCCTCAGTACCAAAAAAAAAAAAAAAAAAAAAAAAAAAAAGGATGTGAGGAGTTAAATTTGAACACGTTTTGTTTTGTTTGTTTGTTTTTTTTTTAAAGAGAACATATTTTATTTTATTTTTTGATACTAGGGATTGAACCCAGGGACATTCTGCTTCTGAGCTACACCCCAAGCCCTTTTTATTTTTTACATTTTTTTCTTTTTTTATTAATCAGCACGGATTTTTTTTATACATTTCTTGAGTACAACAGGGGGTTATGCATACATTTATGACATATCAATCATTGTCAGAGCATAATTAGCACCACATCTTCGTTTTCCACGTATAGCTCAACCATAGCCTGGTAAAGCAAATTTTCTAGAGTCATAAAACCATAAACCTTTAAAGTCATATATTTACTTTCTAAAAAGTAGGCAGGTCTTTTTTCTATGCATCCTAGGAGCAATCTCCAGACATCAAGACGCCAAATTATCCATAGCAGATGAGTTAGTATAATTACTCATATATGCAAATAGCAACTGCCAGGAGGGAAAAGGCCCAGCTGGGCTCCCACAACCCCCCATTTTTATTTTAAAATGCATGAAGGACTGTACCTGTCTTAGGTCGTTTCCTACCAGGTGCATAATCTTACCCATCATGGGGTCTCGATGAGTCATTCGAGTCCTGTCTTAGGTTGATATTGCCCTGAGAAAATCGAACCCGTCATTGACTACCAGGCCATGTGTGAGGCAGTGCTTGCAGTTTTATTCCATGTAAATCTTTTATTATACTAACAAAGGCATTGATCACAAGGTGTACAACAAGTGGTAGAATGCATAAAACTAGAATGACTATTGCTGTTGCTACGATAACTCCTCCTAGCAAGGAGGTAAATGAGGGCCAGGTAGGTACCAAGGATTGAAGCCGATCTACAAATGTCTTAGGTGTTTCTGCCACATTAATAGAAATGGGCTCTGCATGACGTAGATCAAAAATCTCCTGGTGTTACTTTAACAATCCTTTTTTTTTCATCTTCCCCCCTTTTTTTAATGTATTTTTTAATTGGTGCATTGTAATCACACATCTTTGTTAGGTACAAGCTAGTATAGGTAAAGGCATACATGCACACATTTCTCATTTAACCCTTCCCCAAATCCTGCCCACTCCCTCCTACTCCCTCCTTCTCAAGGTCAGTTTGGTGATTGACTTTCATGTGTTCATGAAAGAACATCATGCTTGCCGGGCGTGGTGGCGCATGCTTGTAATCCCAGCATTCGGGAGGCTGAGACCGGAGGATCTGGGTTCAAGGCCAGCCTCAGCTACATAGTGAGGCACTCCACAACTTATCGAGACCCGGTTTCAAAATAAAGAATAAAAATAGGGCTGGGGGTGTAACTGGGAGGTAGAATGCCCCTGAGTTCAATCCCCAGTACCAAAAAAAAAAATAAAAATAATAAAAAAAGAAAGAACATCATGCTCATTAGGGTGTCCCCCTTCCCCCTATCCCCCTCCATTAAGTCAAATTCTTTGCTCACCTAGGGATTCTCCTTCTTCATCTGGAGTCCCTATTATGTCCCATTTTCTCCCTAGCTCCCACTTATTAGGGAGAACATTCAATTTTTAACTTTTTGTGACTGACTAATCTCATTTAACATAATGTTTTCCAGTTCCATCCATTTCCCTGCAAATAACATGATTTAGTTCTTCTTTATGGCTGAGTAAAATTCCATTGTGTACATATCCCATAGTTTTGTAATCCATTCATCGGTTGATGGACATCTTGGCTGGTTCCATAGTTTGGCAATTGTAAATTGTGCAGCTATAAACATAGATACACGTGCGTTGGTCTGATAGTTTGGTTTCCATTCTTTTGGGTAGATATCCAGAAGTGGTATTGCTGGATCATATGGTAGGTTCATTCCCATTTGTCTGAGATCCTCCATATTGTTTTCCAAAGTAGTTGCACTTTGGGTTTGCAATTCCACCAACAATGTATTAGGGTTCCCACTTCTCACACCCTCGCCAGCATTTGTTGTTGTTTGTGTTCTTGATGGTTGCCATTCTGATTGGAGTTAGGTGAAATCTCAAGGTAGTTTTGATTTGCATCTCTCTGATTGCTAATGATGTTGAACATTTCCTCATACATTTATTGGCCATTTGTATTCTTTTGTGAAGTGTCTAGATCCTTTTCCCATTTTTTGATTGGGTTATTTGTTTTCTTAGCTGTGAGTTTGTTGAGTTCTCTGTATATCCTAGATATTAGTCCTCTATCAGAAGAGTAGCTGGCAAAAATTTTCTCCCATTCTGTGGGCTCTCTGTTGAGGTTCTTGATAGTTTCCTTTGCTGCACAGAAGCTCTTCAGTTTAATGCAATCCTATGTATTGATCTTCCTTTGAGTTGCTTGTGCTTTGGGGGTCTTGATGAGAAAGTTTTTACCTGTGCCTATGTGTTGAAGTGTTGGGCCTATGCCCTCTTCAAGTAGCTGCAAGGTCTCTGGCCTGACTTCCAGGTCTTTGATCCACCTGGAGTTGACTCTTGTGCAGGGTGAGAAAGTGGGGTTTATTTCCATTTTCCTGCATATGGTTTACCAGTTTTGCCTACATCATTTGTTAAAGAAGCTATCTTTTTTCCAGTGTATGTTTTTGGCTCCTTTGTCAAAGATCTGATGACTGTAAGCACGTGGATCTGTTTCTGAATCTTCTATTCTGCTCCATTGGTCTGTGTGTCTATTTCTGTACCAATACCATGCTGTTTTTATTACTGTGGCTTAGTAGTAAAGTTTGAAGTCAGGTATTGTGATACCTCCTACATGGTTCTCGTTACTAAGAACTACTTTGGCTATCCTGGGCTTTTTGTTGTTCCAAATGAATTTAAGGACTGATTTTCTATGTCTGTGAGGAGTGACCTTGGTAATTTCATGGGTATTGCATTGAATCTGTAGATTACTTTTGGGAGGATGGTCATTTTGATGATATTTATTCTGCCTATCCAAAAGCATGGTAGATTTTTCCATCTTCTAAGGTCTTCGTCGATTTCTTTTTTCAGCTTTTTGTAGTTTTCCTTAAAGAGGTCCTTTACCTCTTTGGTTAGGTTTGTCCCAAAGTATTTTATTTTTCGGGGTGCTATTGTGAGTGGAATTGTTTTCTGGATTTCTTTTTCAGTGGTTTTATGGTTGGCATACAGGAAAGCATCTGATTTTTTAAGATTGATTTTGTATCCAGACACTTAGCTGAATTTGTTGATCAGTTCTATAAGTTTTTTGGCTGACTTTGTTGGATCTTCTAGGTATAATATCATGTCATCTGCAAAGAGGGGTAGTTTTAGTTCTTCTTTCCCTATTTTTACCCCTTTGATTTCCTTCTCTTGCCTTATTGCTCTGGCTAGAGTCTCAAGTACTGTGTTGAACAGAAGAGGTGATAATGGGCATCCTTGTCTTGTTCCTGTTTTTAGTGGGAACTCTTGCAGTTTTTCCCCATTTAATATGATATTGGCTGTAGGTCTATTGTATATTGCCTCTATAATTTTGAGGTGTTCCTTCTATTCCGATTCTCTGCAGTGCTTTTAGCATGAATGGGTGTTGGATCTTGTCAAATGCTTTTTCAGCATCAATTGAGATAATCATGTGATTTTTGTCTTTGAGTTTGTTTATGTGGTGTATTACATGGATTGTTTTTCGTATGTTGAATCAGCCTTGCATCCCTGGGATGAATCCGAGCTGGTCATGGTGTATTATTTTCTTGATGTGGTTTTCAATGCGCATTGCTAGTATTTTGTTTAGCAGTTTTGCATCTAGGTTCATCAGTGATATAGGCCTATAGTTTTCTTTTCTTGAGCTGTCTTTATTTGGCTTGGTATTAATGTGATGGTGTCTTCATAGAAAGTGTTTGGGAGGGTCCTGTTTCTTTCTATTTCACGGAAGAGTTTGAGGAGTATTGGGATTAGGTCTTCCATAAATGTTTTATAAAATTCACTTGGAAAACCATCTGGCCCTGGGGTTTTGTTTGATGGTAAACTTTTTATTGCTGTTTCTCTTTCCTTGATTTTTATTGGTTCATTTAAATTTTCTATATCTTCTTGACTCAATTTAGGAAGGTTGTATGTATCTAAAATTTGTCAATTTCTTCAAGATTTTCCATTTTGTTGGAGTATAGTTTTTCAGAATAGTTTCTGATGATCCTCTGTATTTCCACACTGTCGGTTGTAATATCACCTTTTTCATCTCTTATTTTGGTAACTTGGGTTGATTCTCTCTTTCTTTTGGTTAGGTTGGCCAATGGTTTATCTATTTTGTTTATTTTTTCAAGAAACCAGCTTTTGATTTTGTTGATTTTCTGTATTGTTTTTTTTTTATTCTCTATTTCATTAATTTCTGCTCTGATTTTCATAATTTCCTGTCTTCTACTGGCTTTGGGGTTAGACTGTTCTTGTTTTTCAAGAGCTTTGAGCTGTGTCATTAGGTTATTTATTTGGTGAGTTTCCGTTCTTCTTATATGGGCACTCAGTGCTATAAATTTTCCTCTTAGTACTGCCTTTAAGGTGTCCCAGAGGTTTTTATATGTTGTGTCTCTGTTTTCATTGGTTTCTAGGAATTTTTTAATTTCCCCCCCTTACTTCTTCTATGACCCATTCCTTGTTCAGCAATGTGGTGTTCAGTCTCCATGTGTTTACATGATTATTCTGGGTCCTCTTAGAGTTGATTTCTAGTTTCACTCCATTGTTGTCTGAAAAGATGCAGGGAATTATGTTACTTTTTTTTTTTTTTTTTTTTTTGCGGTACTGGGGATTGAACTCAGGGGCATTCTACCTCCGAGCTACACCCCCAGCCCTATTTTTTATTCTTTATTTTGAAACCAAGTCTCACTAAGTTGCAGAGTGCCTCACTAGGTAGCTGAGGCTGGCCGCGAACCCGGATCCTCCGGTCTCAGCCTCCCAAATGCTGGGATTACA
>PVLC010040634.1:0-13562 GCA_004027655.1 Graphiurus murinus
AAAAAAAAATATTACCAGGCAGAATTGTTTATTCTTGGGTCAAAATGCTAGGCATCTACATCTCACCTGCTCTGCAAATGCTCAGAATCAATTGGCAGGAAAAGAAAGATTTTATTCAAAGACAGCTTTGAAGGAAGCTAGAAGAAATATTCTTGTTCCCAATCTCCATCTTTCGAGAACTCAAGGGTAAGGGAATCTTTTATAAGAGAATAGGTGGCAAATGGACAAAGGAGTAAAATATACATATGCAGATTCAGATAGTCAGAGAACCTGTCAGTCTTAGCTAGATTTAAGCTTCCTTGGAGCCTGTCAGGCCAGTGGTGGCAGGTCTTCAGTCTTTATTCTTACCACGAGGAACTTCAGAAAAGCAAGTTGTCAATTGTAGAGGGAGTCTGTTAATTTTAGTGTGAGCCTGTTTGAGATGTATCCTTGGAACTGAGTCTTGAATAGAAGCTAGAAGAATCTGAAGGAACATGCTAGAAAGAGCTAATATTTCCATGAATGGTACATTAAGGACAATCTGGTGAGGGATCAGTAAAGAGAAAAATTGTAGAGAAAGTCTGAAACTTTCTAGAGATAACTTCAGTGGTTATAATCAGGACATTGGTAGAAATATGGATGGTGAAGGCAGTTCTGTGATGTTTCAGATGGAAACATGAACAGGGTATTGGGAACCAAAGAAAAGGCCATCGTGGTTCTAAAGAGGTAAATAATTTGGTTGAATTGTGTCCATGCCTGATGGCTTTATGGAAGGGAGAATGTAGAAGTGATGAAATAGAATATCTAGCAGAATAAATATAAGTAGCTGTTGTGGTTTGAACTTAGACTGTTCCCTAGACCTCATGGTCAACAAGGCCATTATGTTGGAGGTGGGATTTAGCAGCTGGGGAGAAGGCCCTGGGGGAGTGGCCTGGGGAAGTGTTTCTGGGGCAAGTTGCTGTAGCTGCTTTCTTTCAATCTGATAACAAGCTCTCTTTCAATGCTTCTCATCACCATACTCTGAGCTCTGCAAACTTGATTCAGGTTAACATGGACTGAAACCTCCAGAGCTATACGTCTCCAAATAAATCTTCCTTTTTATATGTTGTGTTTATCAGGTATTTGGGTGTCCCCACAGCTCGAATGCTGACTGAAATAGTAGCAAAGCAAGCAAGATTCTGTATATGTTCTCTTAACTGCATAGAGTAAAATGTAAGAAAGATAAATTATTTAAAGACAGGCTTGTAATCCATTCATCTGTCAATAGACATCTTGGCTGCTTCCATAGTTTGGCTATTGTGAATTGTGCAGCTATAAACATAGATACACATGTGTCAGTCTGATAGTTATATGGTAGGTTCATTCCTATTCATCTGAGGATCCTCCATACTGTTTTCCAAAGTGGTTGCACTAGTTTGCAATCCCACCAACAATGTATTAGGGTTCCCACTTCTCCACACCCTCGCCAGCATTTGTTGTTGTTTGTGTTCTTGATGATTGCCATTCTGATTGGGGTTAGGTGAAATCTCAAGGTAGTTTTGATTTGCATCTCTCTGATTGCTAATGATGTATGTACACAATGAAATTTTACTCAGCCATAAAGAAGAACAAAATCATGTTCTTTGCAGAGAAATGGATGCAACTGGAAAACATTATGTTAAGTGAGATTAGTCAATCACACAGAGTAAAAAAGCATATGTTCTCCCTAATATGTGGATGCTAGGGAGAAGATAGGGCATAAGAGGGACTCCAGATGAAAAAGGAGAAACCCTAGATAAGAAAGAAGTTGACTTAACTGAAGGTGATGGATGGGGGTGGGGGAACACCCTAATGCACACAATGTATTTTCACAAATATATCAAGATCAATCACTAAACTGAACTTGAGAAGGAGGGAGGGCAAGGGAGTGGGGTGGGAATTGGGGAAGGGGTTAAATGAGAAATGTGTGCATATATGCCTTTATCAGCTTGTACCTAACAAAGATGTATGATTACAATGCACCAATCAATAAAAGATATAAAAAAATAAAAACAGGCTTGATAATCAAAAGAAAATTAGAATGTAAAGATTTAGAAACTTCTCAACCTGGATGTGTAAAGAGTAAAGAATTGTGTTTACGGGAGAAAACCAAAGGTGTGATCATGAAAATATTTATTAAATAAATTAGCATGGTTAAAGGGAAGACAGGAACGCATGCATGTCCTCCATGCGCGCGCGCGCGCGTGTGTGTGTGTGTGTGTGTGTGTGTGTGTGTGTTGTGTGTATACTGGAAGTTGAGCCCAGAGTCATTCTAACTTTGAGATATATCCTCAATTCTATTTTTTTATTTTGAAATATGATCTCTTTAAGTTGCAGAGAGTATCTCTAAGTTGCTGAGATCCTCTTGTCTCAGCCTCCCAAGTCCCAGGATTACAATCATGCACCACCACTCCTGGCTGATGATTACTATTCTTTAAGACAATGAATGAGTGAACACAAAGAAATTAATAGCTCTTTGAGACTGCCACTACCATCACAGGCCTAGAATGCCGGGGCACTGAGGACTGAACAGTTTCTGAAGTAAGGTCCAGGGTATTCACAGGAAGTCAGGGCTTGCTGCTCTATTCTTCCTTAGATCCTACATTCTGGCATAGCACTTGTGACTGCTTGAGCTATATCTCATGTGGAGCCAGGTTTGGCTTTGGTTACCAATATGGAAGGCAGAAGCCATAAATCTTGGTGGCATCCAAATCTTGTTAATTCTGCAGGCGTGTAGAGTACATCAGCGGTTAGAAATGGCTACTTCCACCTGGATATCAAAAGATGTTGTAGAGACATGGAGCAGGGGTACACCTGCCATAGAGAACCTCCACTAGTATTAATAGAGCCTTGTGGCTAGGACCACCTCCAAGACCCCAGAACTAGGCAGAAACCACCGTGCAATGCCAGTCTATGGGGCTTTTGAGGTGGGACTTTAGAGAGGTGATTAGGACTTAAGGGCTGTGCCATCATGTTTGGGATTGTGATCATATTAAAAAGTAAATTTATAGCCGGGCATGGTGGCCCATGCTTGTAATTCCAGCATTTGGGAGGCTGAGACCAGAGGATCCAGGTTTATGGCCAGCCTCAGCTACCTAATGAAGCTTTCTGCAACTTAGTGAGACCCTGTTTCAAAATAAAGAATAAAAAAAAAATGGGGCTAGGGGTATAGCTCGGAGGTAGAATGCCTCTGAGTTCAATCCCTAGTACCACACACACAAAAAAAAAGTAAATTTATTTCTCTTTTGCTTCCCTTTCCTTGGGCTTTCAGCCAAGTGATGACGCAGAAAGAAGGTCCTTATTAGAAGCTGTTATTTTGATTTTAGACTTCAGAGCCTCCTGAACTTTGAGCCAATAAGTTTCTGCTTATTATAAATTATCCTGTCTCAGGAATTATGTTATAACAATGCAAAGGGGATTTACAGCATGCTATAATCCTTTCATGTTCTGCTTTTTATTTTCCCAATGTCATTAAAATTTGCATATGGGCTTTAAAGCAGACTCAGAAATTCAACAAACTTTTACAAACGAAGACACTGAAAATGGATAAATGAAATTTCAGAACAATATTTTAAAAGTCTCATAGAGTTTGCTAGGCAGGTCATAATATCTGATAGAAAACATAATTTGAAGAAATAATGGATGAAAATGACAATTACATATTAAAGACAAAATTTAAGACATGGTCACATAGCAAAGAAAAAAGAAGTCCATATTCAAACATATCTCAATGAAACTACAAACAAAACAACAAAAAGGAAACATTCTGAGGAAACGAGCCTTTTTAAAAAAACCAAAAAACTAACAGATATTGGTGATGTGTCTACAGCTCTATTTGAAGCAAAAACTCAGAAGAATACACTGTAAGCTATCAGAGGATCTGTGAGTTCTACTCAAAAATTAAACCCAAAACTCAGCTGGGCGTGGTGGTGCACACTTGTAATTCCAGCATTGGGAGGCTGAGCCCGGAGGATCCAGGTTTGCGGCCAGCCTCAGCTACCTAGTGAGGCACTCCTCAACTTAGTGAGACCCTGTTTCAAAATAAAGAATAAAAAATAGGGCTGGGGGTATAGCTCGGAGGTAGACTGCCCCTGAGTTCAACCCCCAGTACTGCAAAAACAAAACAAGACAAAAAACCTCAAAACTCTGTTTAAGCTGAGGTCTCCTGTGTACTATATACCAGGAATCTTGCTTAAAAGCTTCTCCTGCTCTCTCTCCCTATTAGTCTCTCTCTCTTTTCCTCCCGTGAGACAGCCCACATTCATTCCTTGAATGTATATTTCCATTTTACCCCAAATAAACCTGTTTATAGTTCCTCTCTTGTCTTGGAATTTTTTTTTTCCAGCCTGCATCCACACCAAGACAACTTATGGTAAAATCTAAACTACTTGGTCTTGATCATTCAAGACCTCTCCTAATCTGGCAAGATTCAATCTCTAGTTCATTTCACAACCATTCTTTTTCTAGTTTCCACCTATCTAATTCACTCTCTTCTCTCAGAAGCCACACTCTCTTCGCTGATCTCAGGGTATTTGTTGACTCTGCATATTACATTCTCAGAGCCCTTCCCCATCTTTTAGGCCTGAGGCTGTATACTCCTGAGTTCAAGGTTCTCTTTACTTGTGAAGCCTTCTAAGAATCCCCCAGAGATCCCAGTATTGAGAACAGACAAAGCAAGTAGTGAGACTCTCATCAACCTAATGAGACTCTGTTTCAAAATAAAAATACCTAGTGAGGCACTCCGTAACTCAGTGAGACTCGGTTTCAAAATAAAGAATAAAAAATAGGGCTGAGGGTATAGCTTGGAGGTAGAATGCCCCTGAGTTCAATCCCCAGTACCGCAAAAAATAAATAAATAAATAAATAAATAAATAAATAAATAAATAAATAAATTTGAGCTGGGGATGTAGCTTGGAGGTCGAATGCTCCTGGGTTTAATCCTCTTTACCACAAAAAAAAGAAATCATCCAGGTCGAGTAAGTTGTTCTCTCTTCTGTGCTTGCAATGGCACTCTCCACATACATGAATCATATTAATAATGTTAATCTTTACGTGAGACCTTTACTCACGGAAAACATCTTTATGGTTAAGGAAACTCATCCACCCTTTAGTGTTCTCAGGAAGAGTTTACTACAAAGACACATTCTACCCCTTAAGGCTTAGATAAACCTCATGTCACTTTTTTCACTTAGAACAGGCCAGACACTGAAACTTTCTAAGTTCCCATTCTTTGCCACAAAAAGTCTAGCTGAATTGTTTATCCTCACTGATCCACAGAAATAAAATACAGATTAATTAACTTAAACAAACATTAGTTAAGTTTCTCCTTCCTCCAGGCTCCTGAACTTTACACAGAACTTCCTCTGGAACCAGACTACATCTCTTCTTGACCTCCCCTAGAACTATTTTGACCACTGGGAAAACATACTTGTTTTATTCCTCTACCCCATTTGGGGTACTTTCAAGCCTTGTTGAACCTTCCCCATAAGAAAGATCCCTTTCTGACGGTATTTAGAGATGCTAGTAGCTCTTATGTTTGGATGTTTTCCCTATGACCAAAGTCCTTTTCCTCTTGCTGCAATGATCCTTTCAAATAAAGTCAGTGTTTATTTTAGCTTGGATTTGTTTTTTGTTTTATAATACAAATTGCCAAATTGTTTCTTCTCTGTTATCCCAAATTTGTAGCTCTTTTTTTTTTTTTAATAATCATGATACCAAATTCACTTTGTGTCCTTAGCATGTCATAATCTCCGTGTGTCCCTGACAATTCCAATCAATTTCTATTTTAGTCTCTGGGTCTGTCCTTATATCTCTCTGCATATCCCATTTCTTCCAACCCACTTTTTTACCTACTTGTCTCTTTCAGGTGAAGTGCCTGTCTTCAGGTTGCTCCAGCAAAAAGTGCAGCAGGAATAGGTTCCTTTCCCAAGGCTGGAAGGCTGCTGCCACACAGCTGAGAACTAAATTTATCCCCAGAGCAGGGCACCTCCCACTTCTCCTTCCTGTTGTGGGGGAGGTTCTATCTTATGTTTATATCTTCAGGTCCAGACAAAGTACATGAAAATATAGCTGTTCAAAACTGTGGATTTTTAAAATAAGGAAATTGACATATGCGTTTGAGAGTTAGTTTGCTTGGAGTTTTGGGGGATAGTAATGGCTATTTAAATGAACTGAACTGAGGAACACAGAGGATATAAGGTCACTGACACAGTGACCAATATAATCTTTCCCTTTTAAGTGAGAGAATACTTATTTTCTAATACTCAAGAATTGTTTCTGAGTGTATGGCTCAACCCTGTAATCCCTGTACTTGCAATTCTCAGACAGGAGGATCACAATTTCTAAAACAATCTCAGCCATATAGTGAGACTCTCAGCAACCGAGTAAATATGCTTCAACAACAAAAAATGAAGAGGGCTGAGGGTATAGCTCAGAATTATAATGCCCTTTGGTGGTTCAATTCCTAGTAACACACATACACACACACACACACACACACACACACAATGTGAGCAAGTGATAAGTTTGAGCCCAAGGTCCAACAGTTACTAATGAGGGAGATCAAAATACTTCATTCCAAATGTATTTCTTTGGCATATTTTCTTTGATTATTGAGAGAAACTGCAGACCTCTCAAACACCGAAATTATTCAACGTTCCCCTAGTTGGTTGTTCCCTGGGAATCTTCATCTGCATAAAAAGACAGGTAATCCTGGCTCAAATGGACCTTCTCCCCCAACTTTCCAGAGCCTGTGTCACTTTCCTTTTCCCAGAAGTTGAGGCCCCTAAGCCTTTTGTTCAGATCTATGTAAATTCATAGATAATCTATGTAATTCATAGATATATTAATTCATCTTGCCTCTCTTTGAGTCTCATTATGTGTGAATGATTTCCATGTTTATGCACATTAATAAATTTGTATATATTTTCCCCTGTTACTTTTTTGTCACTTCATTTCAAAGACTGAGGCTTCCCTATACTATGCATAGATGCTTACTTAGGTTTCAGGTCTGAGAGGGTGATCTAAGCAATGAGAAGCAGCTAAATGGTGAGTGAGTTTGTTTGTGGCAGGGCTGTTATCTACCTCAGTAACAGGTTTGAGGGTAAAAGGAGATGATGTAGGTTAATCTCATTTAGTGACTGGCCTCAATTACATGTTCTGGATGAATTCTTTTCTCCCCAACAGTCTACTGACATTGAAGATCAAATCTGTCAGAAGAAGAGGCACAAGGAAGGATCTCTCCAGCTATGTTTTCTAAATATTTAGCCTCTGGCACTTTCCCTGTAGTGCCACCTCCTTGGAGTTGTTGGGGCTCAGGGAAGGAAGCCCCTATGATGGCATTTTTGGGCATGTTGAGAAATATGATGTAAAGGGAAAGGTTCTCTGGAACTTTCCTTATATGCATTACTACCATATTGCAAAAGGGAAAAAATACTCTTCCATACTCACCATGAAGTCTCATTATTTATCTCAAAACAGAGAACTGAGGAATGTAACTACACCAGCATTGGCTTCCCTTAGGAGACTCTATCTCTGAGGCTCCTTCAAAGTCCAAAGAGTCTGCCATGGAGACCATTCTTTCACCTGACAATAATTGATAATTCTTCAAAATAGTCTACATGGCCAAACCTTTCCCTCCTCTGTAGAAAAATATGATGTGTAAGTTTGTGAATAATGTTAAACAAGAGGGTCATTATATACTTGGGACTTTCCATGATTGTGTGGTTTTTCCATTTTGTGTATTAATAAATTTGTCTGCCTCTTCTCCGATTTAATTTTTGACAGATCATTCCAGTGAACTTTGAGAGGGAAGAGGGGAAAGTTTCCTCTGATTCCACGTGCTCCTCCAGGAAGTTTTCTTGCACTGTTGTGCTGAGGCTTGTATTGGTGCTATGCAGATAATCCACCAACTATAAGGTCTGAGTGTGATCCCCTGAGGTTTCTTCATAGTGAGATCCTGTTGCCTGCACACAGTAGGATCTGTGTTCAGGCTTCATTTCATCATGTGTGTAATGCAGGTTTGGTCAACCCCCAGTACTGAAAACATAGTTTCACTTCTCAGTCTGCTCTCATTTCCGAGAAATGCGTGTTTTTAACAGAAGTGGAAACATGGAAGTTTGGTTAATTAAGATATGCTCTTTGGAAACTCTTATCTTTTGGTATTACTGTCCCCCCTCCCCCCACCTTTCTTGTCAGTTTCCTAATTTAAATTCCATTTGAAGAGTTCTGGCTGTAGTATAATACATTGAAGGAAAGAGAACCACTGTCACTGTATTGTCACACTTAGCTCTTTTTGCCCTATATGCAGTACACTAATCTCTGAAATAATGAGAGTTTTGCAAAAAATAAGTTTATTAATGAGGGAGTAATTGTTGGATATGGGGCAATGAGTCTCAAATCTGTCTTCCTGAGGATAGGGTTTAGGTGTATTTATGGCATAAAGAAGCAGGGTAGTTTGATACATGTGAAATATGATTGGAGGTAATAAAAAAAACTGATTCTGTGGTATTCACATGCATATCACCTTGCACTGATCTTCCCAGGATGTATGTTCAGAAAATGGTGTGTTGGTATTCTCTGAGGGTAGAGTTTGCCCTGTGCTGTTAGAATGTCACTCACCACATCTTTGTGCAGATCAAGTAAAGAGTCAGTGGTTTCAAACTTATTTGTGCTACTTCAAATTCCTGAAGTACAACCTTGGCAATCCTTAACATTATGACTCATGTGTCAGAGGTGTTATCTATACCAACACTGATAGGAGAAAATCCTTTAGCTATATGATCCTTTGTGTTAGTCCAGTTTATGTCATTGAGATCAAAATACTTGACAAAGACTACTTAGAAGAAAATTTTATTTGGCTCAAAGTTTCAGAATTTCAGTCCATGTTCAAGGCAGAAATCTCAAAATGGCCAGACAGGGCAGAGGAAAGCTGCTCAGCTCATAGAAGCTAGGAAGCAGAGAGAAAGACAGAAGGCAGCCAGGGACACATAGAGCCCTCAAGATGACACTCCTACTCACCTCCTCCTCCAGTCATGCCTCAGATCTGAAACTTGCTGCTTTGTGGACCATGCTGTCAACATAATGAGGTTTTGGAGGACATTGCATATCTAAACCACAACATCTGTAAAGATGGGGATAGAAGCAAGTCACTAGAATGAAGTGAAGCAAGAGGTCTTACCCAGGTTTTCTCTTGGCCTCATATGTCAAGTGGAATAATTTCAGTAGCACACCTGAAGTAGGGGCTCAACACTTAATTCCTTTGATGTCTTCTTTCTTTTAAAAAAGGAGGACTCTCTACCATCTACTCCATCTCAGCCCTGTGTAGGAATATTGAACCTGATTATGCAAAACAGAAGATGGCATTCCTCTTCACTCCACCCTAAGTGAAGGGGAAAACCTATGCTACCCTGTAATACAATCATCATCGCTCTAAAATACAGGATAAATATTCAGCAATGGAGATCTGAAAGAGTGAACATAAATAATTTATACTGGTGAGGATTCAGGATGCCTCCCCTTGTTGAGGATCCTGGGAGATGTTCAAAATTTCAGATATCAATAGTGTCTACCATGGATCTAGTAGGGATAAGTTTAGAGGGAAACCACAGAGAATGTTGCAGCAGTTACAGACCAAGCAATCCTTCTAAAGGATTCACTGTATCCTAACATCGCTGCTGATTGATTATAGAGATCAATATAAGAAATGACTAATCAATAAAAGTATCTCTGGAACTTGGCATCAAACTTGAGAAAGGAGTTGAGTTAGGGTTTTTGTTAATTCGAGTAAATAAAATTGATATAGTTTGGGATATAATTTGGAGGACTGCTTCCAAAACCTCACACAAGAAAACCTGGACCTATTGTTAATATATTCAATTCAAGCCCATCCTTTTATAACTACCATCAAAATGGTATATATTCTATATTAAGTACATGCTGATTCAGTCATGTACTAGCTACTACACTAACCACCATCCTCATCCAAGCTATGGAGTCTTTCTCCTGTCTTTCTGCAAAAGTTTTCCAGCTCATTTCTATTTGTCCCTCACTCCTCTCTCAGTCTATTCTTCACACAGTAGCTAGAGTGATCCTTGGAAATTGGAAGTAAGATATCATTCCTCTGCTAAGACACACCTCCCAATGTTTCTCTACTCACTCTTAACAAAAGGAATAATCCTTATAACACCCACAAGGCCTGATGCCACCCCACTCTGCTCCTTTTCCATCTTCTCTGGCCACTTTCTCCCTTGCCTTTGTGCTCCAGCCACACTAACTTCCTTCTCCCTTCAGCCACTCTAGGCACACTCCTACTCTCCGCATCAGTGTTCTTGTTGCTTCTCTTAGAAAAACTCTAGTCGAAGCTAATCATTCTCTTCGAACTCTCCAGTTATATTACACCTTCCCTCCTGAAAAAGTCAGCCTAATGACACACAATGAATAGCACTCCTCTAAGCCCAGCACTCATTAGCCCTTTCCTTTGCTGAATTTTTCTCTTTTTAAATCACTACCACCCAATACATTGTCTATGTCCTCACTCACCTAGAATGTAAGTTACATGAAAATAGATTTTTTTCTCTTAACTCTTTAACACTCAACTTGTTTATTGATAAAATGTAATAGAGGCAGGACCTCTGACTGAAATCTTCAATAAGATCAGAAGAATGATCTGGATCCTCTTTGAAAGGAATAGTTGAGTCTCATTATTAACTCAGATGGTAGCATCTATTTCCAAGAGTCACCAAAGGCCCAGAGAGAAAAGTATGAGCAGGGGACGTAGGGGTAGAATTGCAGACATGAAAGTTTCAAAGATCAGTGTAGTGTATTATAAGAAGTTGATTGTATGTCTTGGTTATTACTAATAATATTTATAACTCTAAAAGGAATGAGAATATCCTAGCAAGGTCTAGTATTATGGCTTTAGTATATGTGGAGATATATGCTTTTGTTTTATATACTTGTTATCTGTGAGCAAAGAGATTCCTAGAGTTCTTTTTACTTTGAAAGGAACAATTTTTAGGTAATAGCTGAATCATTTAAAATGAACTTGAAGATGAGACCACTTGTTTACCAGGGCATCCAGTACTAAGATGACTGAATTTTGGACAAGCATATTATCTCTTGGGTCTCAGCCTTTGTTAGGGACATCCTGGACAAAGGATGGAAAGCAGCAGTCTCCACTGAGCTTCATTGCATGTGAGAGTTAGTAGTGCTGCTTGCATAGTGTAATGGCTTGGATTTAGAGTGCCCCCATCCCAAGCACTCATAGAAATGGGTAGCAATGTTGGAAGCAGGACTTGGTTGCTAATGAGGGCTACCTGGGTGTGTGGCCTTGGGGATGATATAAGTTTTCTCTTCCCTCTACTCTCTGTGTTTCCATACTCCATGATTTGAAAATGGTGCCTTGAGCTCTCCCTCTCTCGCTTTCTGTCCATGACTTGAGATGCACAGATGCCAGTCTCACATGGACCAAACCCTAAATCTCCAAAAACCTGTGAGCAAATACATCTTCCTTTAAGATGTGTGGTCAGTTGCTTTGAATTATATCAGTGAGAATGTTGAGACAACTACAAATATATGAAAAACACTCAATAACAATAATCATTAGGAAATGCAAATGGAAACTACAATGAGGTACCATCTCACCCCAGTTAGCATGGCTATTATCAAAACAAATAAGCAAACAAACAAAAGATTGAAAATTCTGGCAAGGATGTGGAGGAAAAGAAAATCTTATACACTGTTGGTAGCAATGTACATTAGGAAAGCCATTATGGAGATTCCTCTAAAAACTAAAAATAGGACTACCACATGATCCAAGTTACTATTCCTGAATAGAAATCTAAAGGAGACGAAGTTTACAAACAGAATAGATAACTACATGCTCATGTTTATTGCAGTACTAGTCACAATAGATAAGATATGGAATCAACCTAGATGCCTATCAACGTATAAACAACAAAAAAATGTAGTATATATACATGATGAAATATTATTTAGCCTTAAAGTAGAATGAAATCCTGTCATTTGCTGGAAAATGGATGAAAATGCCACATATAACATGTTAAGTGAAATAAGCCAGACACAGAAAGAGAAGTACCACATCTTTTCCTTATATGTGGAAATTAAGTTGACCGGAGAGTAGAATACTGATTACTATTGACTAAGAAGGGACGACAGGGTATGGAGAGGGTGGAATAGGGAGGATGGAATAGGGAGGTTGAAATAGCTCACCTGTGTGCTAACCATAAACTTGAACAATTTATACATGTTAGAATTTCACAGCAGAACTCCCACAGATATAAGAGCCACTCATGACAAGTTCTTAGCCCCACAGTATTTTTTACTCAGTGTTTATTATTTTTGCCTACTTTCCCTCTTAATTAGGTTATTTAAATACTATGGATTTAAAAAACAAATTGACATTGTAGTTGGCCAAGCACTCTCTACTCATTTTTCTTCTTAAAGCAGTTTCTGTTTAAAGAGTGGCTATTTGTTTATTTTTTGGTTAAACAATTGTATAATTGTAATTATACATCACAGTGAGATTCATATTGATGCAAATGGACATGCACACAACATTTATTGTATTTCATGCCCCATCCCACCTGGCTTTCCACTCCTCCCTCCCTACATGTCAGTAAGATTGGTAACAATACATTCATATTGGCTACTTTGATCTCTTTAGGTAAACATGCATACATCACAAAGTGCATGAGGTAAACATTTAAACTTCCATGAAAACTTTTCCATTCAAGTAGGTCATAAAAGTTGTTTTTCTTTTTAGTACTGGGTAGTGAACAAAGGGGCATTCTACCTCAGAGCTAGACACTCAGACTTTTTCATTTTTTACTTTGAAATAGGGTCTTACTAAGTTTCTGAGGGTCTCAATTATGTTGCTGAGGCTGTCCTTGAACCTGCCATCCTCCTGTTTTATCCTCCCAGTACTAGAATTACAGGTGTGCACCCTCTATGTGTGGATCTGAAATGTCTTAAGAGAGCCAGGAAAGGCAATACTTGGCAGGTTGAGACGGGGGTGTTGCAGTTTTGTGGCCAGCATCAGCAACTTAGTAAGACCTTCAGAAACTTAGTGAGACCTTGTTTAAAAAAAAAATAAAAAAATTCTGAGAGGGTTAACTCAGGGTTATAACATCCCTGGTTTTAATTCCAAGCAAATAACACACACACACACACACACACACACACACACACACACACACACACACACTGAACTATGATCCATAGATAAATTTGAGCCCAAGGTCCAAGGGTTACTAGTGAGGGAGATCCAAATATATTTCTTTGGCATGTTTTGTTGAGTTATTCACAGAAACTGTAGACCTCTTAGATATAGAAATTTTTCTATAGTTGTCCCTTTATAACAAGAAATAAATGCTTATCTGCATTAGGAGAGTACACAGTGGATGCAAGTAGAGGTTTTTCTATTAGGTGTCCCCCTTTTAACCTAATAAATATTTTTTCCACAGGAAAAAGAGATGGGGTCTGACGCTTGGGCCAGAGGTTACCCTAGTTGGCTGATCCTGAGGAAACTTCATCTTCACAAGACA
>PVLC010040635.1:0-13757 GCA_004027655.1 Graphiurus murinus
AAGAATAAAGCTATAACTGTAATGTAATATTAACATATAAGCTTTGTACTATGATTCTCACCCTATATTAATGCACCTGTGTCAATTCCACTGCAATAATCGCAGAAGTGGAAGTCACTGTATGTCTGAGGCTCTGGGAGAAGATCGCAGAAGCCAGCCCAGCTTGGAGCAAGCTCGCGCCCCCTGGATCTTTCCCTTCTGCTCCCTCCACAATCTGGAGAAGCCCGTGTCCCTTCCGCAGCAGAGCTTCCACTGCGTGCTTCGGGTGCGTCGTACACGCCAGTAGGGTCCAACGTCTGACCACCCCACAAATCACCGCTCCAAACCCTCTACCAGCCTCATCCAGCAGCCATTAGTACCCACCGGCTCCTCGCTTCCGGTACAGAGAAACCCAGGAGTTGCAGCACCTCAGCGCCGGGCGGCCCAAACCTCCCTTCCCCTGGCACAGCAGAACCTCAACTTGTCACCACCACACGCGGGCCCTCAACCCCGCCCATTGGGTTTCTGGGAAATGCAGTTTAATTGCAATCCGGAAGCTCAGTAACAAACCTAGCCCCTCTGCATGCTGGGAGTTGTAGTCTGCCACTATAAAAAGGAAGCCGGGTACAGGAAGTTTGGACGTAGGAAATCAGGAGCGTGTAAGAACACCGTGAAGCACGTCGGGAATTGAAGAAGCCGGGTGGCTGGCGCGACTGGCACATTCCTGCCTGTGCTCTGCGTGGAGGCTGCTGGGAATCGTAGTTTCTAGAGAGAATGGCTCCATTTTCTAGGTAGTTGTAGAGTCCTGGTTCAAAGCAGAGCCTCTTCCCAGGCAAGGTTACAGCCATTTCTGTCCCCGCCCTTCTCTAATGTAGGGGTCCAATTAAAAAATTGTCATAAGCTTTCTAGAGGACGGGATGAAACGTGGGCCCTTACAATGCTAGTAGAGGATCTAGACACAAAATGTCAGATCTGGAAGGAACTTCAAAGATAGCTTAATCCTCTCCTACCCTTGCATTACCAGTTAAAGGTGGTAGGCACCACTAATGAGGCCGCATTGAGACCTTATCTTAGCTCCACTAACCCTTGTCTTCCACAATAATCAGTTTCAGTGTTTTCTTCCATCACTACCAGCAAGAGGGCCTTGGGGCAACTACCCCTCCAGCCTGTTCATTGTGTAACCTCAAGAACTGCATGTGGGCAAACTAAAGACAAAAACGGTCCCAGGAAAGTGATTTTCTTGCTGAAATACGCGGAACTGAGAATCTCCTGACTAGATTGGGATCAGAGCTGCGTCATTTGGCCACAAACTTCCACCTCCCCAAAAGTGCCCACCCACCTCCTATATAAACTACCCCTAAACCAGCCTCTTGGTAAGATGGGCTTTGGAGAAGTCTTCCATTTTGGTCAGCTGACTTTTTGAAGAAAAATGCCTTCCTTGCCTCAACACCTTGTCTCTTAACTTAGTTGGCCTGCTCTGAGACCAGCAGTCTAAGTCTGGCAACTCTTTTATTAGCAACAAGGAGAAAGGGTTATCCTAATCAGCCTGCCCTTGTGGGTCAAATTTGTCTCTACAACCAGCCCAAACACCTATTTTTTTTTTTTTTTTGCGGTACTAGGGATTGAACTCAGGGGCATTCTACCTCTGAGCTATACCCCCAGCCCTACTTTTTATTCTTTATTTTGAAACCGAGTCTCACTAAGTTGCAGAGGGCCTCACTAGTAGCTGAGGCTGGCCACGAACCGGGATCCTCAGGTCTCAGCCTCCCAAATGCTGGGACTACAAGTGTGCGCCACCATGCCCGCCTCCAAACACCTACTTCTGTAGAAGATATGGGCTGTGGCTGATACTGGCACCTCCCCACACCCATTTCTTATGCCAAAAAATATTTTTTTTCTTAAATCTTCCCAGATGCGCCCAGAAGTTGTGTCAAACAGTGGCTGGGCAGGAGATGCAGAACAGATGGTGTGGTTTATGCTAGGACTACTCTCAGGGAGGCTTGGCCTGAGAATGGAGGCTGACACCCCCTACCTTCCTCAGTCTAGGAAGGTATTTTGGAAATCATTTCCATTCCTTTCCTCACAGTCCTTCTTCAATTAACCAATCCATCCCCCAAAGAATCAGTCAGAATCCAAGATAGTAATCAACGGGTTTTATTTTCCTAAAACTGAAATCGTCTACGGTTCTCAGAGCTAAACTTCCAAAGCTACAGTCAGCAATTTTTCATCAGAGCCCAAGGGAGAGGGGCAAGGTAAGAGACGAGAGACAAAGAGGAATATAGAGACCGTGAGGCAGAGGCTGGCAGAGGGCACTTCCCCATCCGCTCAGTGAATTACATGGGATCCGGTGGCGATACCAAGGGGACCAAGCTGGGTTATGTGGATGGGTAACGACACTGGAAGGAACACCAAATCCCCGGCTACAAAAAGAAAGTCATCAAGCCCCATATAGAGGGGGAGCCTCCCAGTGCACCTCAGAAATGGGGGAACAATGGAGAAGAGCAGAACAAAGGGTTGGGGGGGTAGTTTTTTTTTTTTTTTGTAATTTTCTTTTATTAAAAACATTTCCTAAAAAATGTGTCTTGTCCTTTATGTCTGGGTGGTATGTATGACTGTAGGCTGGCCTTGAGCACTGTGGGGAGAGGGAACAGGGCAACTAGGGGTCTCCCTAGGGCATCCCATCTCTGGCCCCAGAGGACTAAAGAGGAACAGGTGCTCAGCACTCCAACCTAAATGTGTGAAGCCAACCCTTCAGGTCTCAGGTCGTTGGCCCAACCAACCTGGAAGCCCCAAAGTCTTTTGATGATAAACTACAACTCCCAGAACTCTTAGGGTCAGCAAAAGGAGAATTGGGGTGGTCAATCATCAAGGATTTATTGAAGGGAGCCCCTCCTCCACAAGCTGTCCCACTTTCCCTGAATCTAGGCAGCTGAGAAAATAGGTAGGGGGAGCAAGGGACAGAAGCCAGAGATGCTCTCTCCCCTGTCTTCTCCCCTCAATTTGAGGACTGCCCCTCACAGGCCCCAGGAGCCCACCCTACTGTTTATACACTATCCCTTCCACTCCTACCCCTAACTCCAACCCAGAGGTCCAGAATGCCTGGGGGAGGGTGAGAGGGTCAGGTGGAAGCAGCTGGCCTGGGCCCCAATGGCCTCATCTCATCCCAGGGAGATATGGCCCTGACTCAGATCACTAGGGTATGCAGGGACCTGGAGATGAAACTAGGTCAATCTCTGGGGGCTGAGCTTAAAAGTGGGGAAAGTGAATGGAGAAGGAGAGCGGGTTGGGTGGGAAAGGGGTTCCCAGTTTGCAGGCCATGGCCAGTTTCCCCAGTAGCACCCAGACAGCAGCAGGAACGGGGCAGGGGCTCCTCTTGAAACATTGGTGGCTACAGGCTGCAGGGGAGGGTTGGAGGGAGAAGGGTTAATGCTGTGGCCTTGCCTGGCCTCACCCCAGCCGGGCCGGTCTCTCCTGGGAGAGCCCACCCTGCCTCCCAAGAGAGAGGCTGACCACTACAGACCCCTCTCCTCTCCATGGGTGGCTGGGCCCCCCCAGCCCAGCTGCAGAGGGGCTCACTCACCTCTCATGATCTCTGACACCTGGGGCCTCATCATCATCCTTGGCAGCCTCTTCAGCCTCTTCCTCTGGAGGAGGCCCCCTGCCCGAGTCGGGCTCAGAAGGGGTGCTGTTCTCTACCTCCACAGCAGGGGGCCGCTCGCTCTCCAAGATGGCCACCTCCTTCTCCTCCCCTTTGGGGTCTTCCGCCTCCTTGGGACGTTTAGGGGAGTCCTAGGCAGGATTGGTAGAAAAGAGGGGAGCTGAGGCTGGAGAGGCTCCCTGCTCCCCAGTCCTCCAACCCTCTACAATGCCTTCTTCTGTGCCCCACCCACTCACCTAGGGACTCCCTAACACTAGGGGCTGATTTCACCCGCCCTCAGACTGGGAACTCCCTAGAGTAAAGGTTCCCCCCACCCAGACTGGGCACCCGAGGCAGAGCCCCGCTGCTGTGGGGTGCCCCCTCCATCGGGAACCCTCAGGTCTGGACCCCAGGCAGGCAACAGTTACCTCCAGCAGGTCCCCCGCTCTCCGCTTCAGCACCCCCTTCTCATTCTTCTCCTTGGCAGGCTCATCGATGACCAGCTTCCCCTCCTCATCGCTGCTCCCCTCCACACTCCCCTTCTTATCGCCGTCGCCCTCTGTGGCCTCCGGCTCCGGCTCGGGCTCTTGCACGCAGCTCTTTTTCTGGGAGGACTGCAGCGGAGGGACAGAGTGGAGGCTGAGTGGCCCCAGCAGCTGCTGCCATGCTAGGCCCCTCCCCAGAACCCCCCTCAGCCACTCACTCCTCCTCTCCCCCACCCCCCACCCAGGTGCCCAGTCTCACAAATGATTTGAGACCCACCTCTGTCGGATTAGCCCCGGGGGGGTAAACCCACTGGCCGGGCAGGCAGGGCTCTGTGCAGGAGGGGGGAGGGCTGGAGCAGGAGGCAAAACCTCGGGTCAACTTCTCCCAGAGGGAGCTGGGACCCTTTCCCCGCCAACCCCCGCCCCCCCACCCTCCCGCCTTGTCCTGCCCGGCTCACGAGCACCTTCTCCTGGCAGCCTTCTTGTAAAGGGTAAGGACCTGTCCTGTCCTCATGCTTGGCCCAACAAAGGCCTGGCCCCACTTACCGCTTCATCTGCTCTCGCCCCCCACCACCCCAGGCTGTTGTCCCTACGACAGTGGCCCTGACCATCACTATAAGACACCCCCACAGCCCTATCTTGTAGGAGGCCCCTCCCCACAACCCCCAGAGCCCCTACACCAAAGCCCTGATTTCCTTAAGACTGAGCATCCCGAGGGCCCTGGCTCCCGGAGCCCTGGGCCACACCTGCTCTCCAGGGATCTTTGGGGACCATGGCAGCTCACCTGGTAGCCAGAGGCCTTGACAGTAGGGTTGTTCTCGATCTCCCACAGTCCCTCGCTGAACCCTTTCCTCTTGTTGGGCTTGCCAAACTTCTCCTTGGACTCCTCGTAAGGGAAGAGGTCTTTGGGGCCCAGGAATGCCCTGGGAAGAGATGGGAGACTGTGCCCTCCAGCCCCTTGCTGCCCCTGAGCTGCAGAGCCCCTGCAGACACCACCTCTTTCCCCAAGGTAGTCTCCCACTCCAAAGCCCTCCCCACCTACACCCTTCGAGTGGCCCCCCAACTCACGTTTCATGCGTCCCGAAAAAAAAGACTTGGTATTTGTTAGCTGTTGACTTCACAGCAGCCTCAGGCATCTCGTCAATCTTTGGGGAGATAAAGGAAGTGAATGTGAGCTGGAATCCCCAGGCTGGTGGTGCCTCTTTAGCCCACTATCCCTTCATGTAAAGCCAGACCCCAGGAATCACCAGGGCAATTTATGAACCTTTTTATGGGGGAAGGGGGGTCTAGGGATTGAACTCAGGAGCATTCTACTTCTGAGCTATATGCCCAGTCCTTTTTATTTCTTATTTTGAAATAAGGTTTAAGTTGCTAAGAGCCTCACTACATTGCTGAGGCTGGCCTTGAACCTGAAATCTTCCTGTCTCAGCCTCCCAAGTACTGAGACCATAGATGTACACCACTGTACCTGGCTTCAGTTTCCTTTCTTGCCCCTCTACAATTTCTATTTATTTATTATTTTTGTGGCACTGAGGATTGAACTCAGGCATTCTACCTCTGCGCTACACCCCCAGCCCTATTTTATATTTTTCTTTTGAAACACGGTCTCATTAAGTTGCAGAGGGACTCATTAAATTGCTGAGGCTGGCAGTGAACCTGTGATCCTCCTGTCTCAGCCTACCAAGTACTGGGATCACAAGCATGCACCACCACTCTCAGCTGCCCCTCTACAATTTCAAAATGTCAACCCAAGCATCTTATCCCCCCCTAAATACCTTCTTGTGATTAGGGCCCACCTCTTCCACCTCCTCTCCACAATGGCAGGGTGTGAATGTCAACTCTGCCACCCATAGTTGTTGACCTTGGGCAACTTACTGAACCTCTCTGCTATTCAGAGATGATCACAATACTTAAGCCATTGAGTTGTTTTGTTTTTGTGGTACTGAGGATTGAACCCAGGGGCATTCTACCCCCCAGTCCTATTTTATTTTGAAACAGGGCCTCAGCTAGGTATAATGGCACACAACTATAATCCTAATATTTGGGAGGCCGAGATCACAGATTTGAGGTCAGCCTCTGCAAGTAGTGAGACTCTCATCAACCAAGCGAAACCCTGTTTCCAAATAAAAAATAAAATCGGGCTGGGGGTGTAGCTTAGAAGCAGAATACTTGTGGGCTCAATCCTCAGTACACCCCCCCACACACACACACACCAAAAAAACAAAACAAAACAGGGTTTTTGAACCTGGAGCCTCCTGTCTCAGCCTCCCAAGTACTGGGATTGCAGGCATGCACCACCACACGCCGCTAAACCATAGGGTTGTTAGAGCTAAATGACCATAACTGGACAGGTGGCATGCCCTGCAAGTGTCCGTGACCATCACCCCTCCCAAGAAGCTGCCCTTTCTGCTCTAGCCACACCATCCTTGTCTCTCATGCTAAATCCTGCCCAGCCTTCCAATCCCAGTTCTGTCATCGCTTCCTACAGAACTCCTCCCCCATCTCCTCCAGTCAGCAACCAGGGAAAAACGCTCCCCTAGCACCTCTCCTTCACAGTTCTAACTTCACCATGAGTCATAGTAATACATGACTGAGGTCTCTCAACTATCTGGACCCAGATCAGAGCCCAGGTCTGCTTCTATTCTGAGCACACAGTAGGTGCATGATAAATACTTCCAACACAGATAAAAGCAGAATCCTCTGGTTCAAGTGAGGGATAAGGCCAAAGGACAGCCTATTCAAGACCTGGATTTAGTAGCAGCCCCAAAGGCTCGTGGGAAATGCTTTGAGCCACAGAAGATGTCAAACTCTCTTATTTTACAGATGAGAAAACTGAGCCCAGAGAGGAAATGGTCTCCCATAAATAACAGGGCAAGTCAGTGAGGGCCAGGTCTCAGCCCCAGACCTCCTGATTTGATCCCTTTCCAAGGTGTCCAGCCCCCAGGGGAACACGATGGTGAAGGTGGGAGGGGCAGAGGTCTGAGGTCAGGCAAATGGGGGATGAAGGGGGAAAATGGCCTGCTCAGCCTCTCCCACATTAGGCCCCAAAAGCCCAGGCCTACCAGAGCTGGGGGTTGGGGTGGGGACTACAACTCCCAGCAACCTTTGCATAAGCCCAGCAGCCTAGCTTCCCGCCGGACAGAGGCCAGGTGGCCATGTTGACTGGGGCCCCAGGCGCAGACAGGAGAGACAGCTAGGCCAAGACAGTGATTAACAGAGACTAGGCCAGGGGATCCGACTAGGTACTGGGGAAAACAGGAAGGCTGGGACTGAGCTTGGACACACCCACTGTAGGGGTGGAGCCCTAGGCAGGAATCCGAGGGGCATCTAGCCCCAGACCCGGGAGTCTTCAGGCTTCTGGGCACCTCCCCCCTGGCCCCGTGGCCTCTGGGGACAGAGGTCCAGCCCCTCCCCCTAGGAAGGCCAGCACAAACTGGGCCCTCCCCAGGAGTCGCTGGGGTGTGAGAGCAGGGAGGGGGTGGAAAGGCACGCAGTTCCCCCCACAAACACGATTCCCCATCACCAAGACAACCCAACCCCGCCCCCAGGGCCACTCAGCAACCAGGAATGTGACCGCCCCTCCCCCCAGGCCCTCAAACGGGATTGAGGAGGAGGGGACACTAACACACACCCCACCCCCAAGCCTGGAGTCCAGCACCTGGGTCCCCAGCTGTGGGCTGGGCCTCAAACCACAGCTTGGGCTGAGGTCTGGGGGGGCGGGGACTTGCTCTCAGAAAGCCAGACCTGGAGTGGGGGCAGGGGGTGGTGGCCGGACAAGGACACCTGGCTCCAGTTACCAGCTCACTCAGAGAGGGGGGAAGCAAAAAACAAAAAGAGGGCCTCCAGGGTTTAACAATCCCAGGAGACAGGAATGGGACAATAATAGCAAAGACCAGGCCCCCAGCCTCTCTCCGAGGTGGATGGAAGCCCTGGTGGGACTGGGTGGGATGGGCACCCAGAGAGTCTCAGTGGCTGCATTTTCAGGGCCCACACTTGCACCTCAGCATTGACATGTTCACAGGAAATATTTGCTGGAAGAGAAACTGAGTCTGAGAAAGAGGGGGTGGGGTGAGGGAGAGCAGAAGTGAGGAGACTTGAGGTTCTTCCTCTCCAGGAGCACAAGTAGCAAAGCACATGACCACCCTCCATCTTCCCATGAAGCTGAAAAGCCTGGCAGGGGACCCCAGAGGCCGCCAGCTGCTCAGCCCCAGGGGTGGGGAGAAATAAAAGAACGGATGGAATTAAAAATAGAATGAGACATACCAGATACACCTGCCTGCTAACTTCCAACTACAAAAAGGTTGGGTCTGAAGGAAGAGGGCAGAGGACAGGGCCTGGTAAGGAAGATGGGCATCTTCCTAAGGGCTACTTCCCCTCCTTCAGTGTAGACACCTGGGGGAAGGTCCAGTAAAGAACGTGTGTGTGTGTGTGTGTGTGAGAGTGATTGAATCCAGGGGCATTCTATCTCCAAGCTATACCTCCAGCCCTATTTTATTTTCATTTGGAAATAGGGTCTTACTAAATTGTTGAGGGCCTCAATATGTTGCAGAGGGTGGCCTTGAACCTGTGATCCTCTAGTCTCAGCCTCCCAAGTACTGAGATTACAGGCATGCTCCCTGTCTGGCTCCTTGTTTTCTCTCTTTTTTTTTGGCAGGACTGGGGATTGAACCCAGGGGCATTCTACCTCCGAGGTACACCCAGCCCTATTTTTTATTCTTTATTTTGAAACAGGGTCTCACTAAGTTGCAGAGGGCCTCACTAAGTAGCTGAGGCTGGCTGCGAACCCGGATCCTCCTGTGTCAGCCTCCCAAGTACTGAGATTACAAGTGTGTGCCAACATGCCCAGCTCCCTTGTTTTCTCTTAATGGAAAACCCAACCCCTCAAAGAGGGGAGAAATTCCTTCTGTAGGGGTATAACATTGCCTCAAGCTATGAAGGAAATGTCTTTTTGTGCGCTTGGAAGCCAAGGGCAGATCCTCCTTGAAGTAAAGGATATGAGGCCTCAGAGGAGCTCTGAACCCCAATACAGATGTCTGTCTCCCAGGTGGTGCCTTCGAATTCAGGCTGTGACTCAGAACCAGTGAGTCAAGGCTAAGTGGGTCAGGGTGGTGCCAGATGTGCTGGAGACCCCTTTAACAGCCAATAGGGCAGGGGGCTCTGTACCACTCCAGGGGTCCAAGACACTTTTCAGGCCTGGACCCAGCCACCCCTGCCACCCACTTCTCCACATTTGCTGACTCCCATCACACAAGCCTGTCTTGTTCTGCCAAGCCCTTCCAGGCCCAGAGAGGGTGGGAAGTGTTCTGGTGAAGGGGGGGGGGTGACAGCTGCACACAGCTCCCCCAGCCTCAGACCAAGCAGGGTCAGGGTCACCTAACCAGCACCCAGGAGGGCACAGGAAAGGCAAGGCACTGGCTGCCAAGCTGGTTTTGCCCACCACACCCAGAGCGGGGGCTGACCTGACCCAGGAACCAGAAAATCCAGGCAGCAGGCAGGTCAGACTGTTGGGGCCCGGGAAGTGTGGCAAGCCCAAAGGGCAGAGCAGGAGGGTGGGGGAGGGGTGTGTGGAGGAAAGGTGGGGAGGTCCTGGGGATAGGAGGTTTTCTGGGATTGTGAAACAGGAAGCAGAGAGAGGAGGAAGGAACCTGGGGGAGAAATCTTGGAGGTTAATTGTTAAGTGCTTGGAGATCCCCCAGGGAAGTTAAGCAGGAGGAAGAGGGGAGGAGGTTAAGGAGTCACACCATCTTTGAGACTGGGCCTGGGACCACGTGGCCCCTCTGGCTGCATTCTCCAGCACCAGGCCTTCTAGTCTCTCCCAGAATCACCCATGTGCCTCAGCAACAAGGACTGAGTCCACATGGTGGCCTTATCACTGGCTGGGGCTGCTGCTAGTGGAGGATTCCTTCTCCTCCTCCATCTCAGTTTAGGGCTGGGCCCCCCCAGGCTTTTCCACTCTAGGGACTGAGACAGGGTCCAGGAATGGTGAGGAGACTCAGCTTTGTCTTTTCTTTTGGAGCTCAAGGGGGATGTGTGGGGGTGGTAACAGCTTGGGGGCACCCCTGACCCAATTATCACAACCAGTACCCAGAGCCAGGCAAAGTACGGGGCCCCACCTCCTTGAGATCTAGTCTACCCTCCCTACCCTACTCCAACTTTATCTAAAAGGCCCAGGCCTCAATAGAGGAAGAAACTCTGCCTCTCCCTTCTGTTCTAGAGGCCCAGGGCGAAGCCAAGAAATGGATGGCCTCCCCAGTCCACACCCTGCTCTCACCCTAGAGGCCACTAGGAACTCCAGGGTCTTTCTCACAGGGGCCACTGTGGGTCCTTCTGTGTGTGTGTGTGTGTGTGTGTCTACCCTTTTTCTCCTACCTGATCCAGAAGGGGCTCCCCAGAACCCACATTCCAGCTAACACCTCCTCCCCAGGCCTAAGCCCAGTCTGGACTTTGTCTCACCCCCAGGAGGGAGAAACAGTGCAGACTGGGGTTCAATTCTTGCCCTGCCCACCAGGGCCTTGGCACCATGGCCAAGAAGCCAGTTAATCAAAGGGTGCAGGGTAAAGTACATGAGCATTCACACACATGTGCACACCCAGGCTATCTACGGCTGCCTCCTCACCTTGTCCTGTACCTGGGGGAGCCCCCCTTCTCTCCACACTTTCCTATTCCAGAAGCCAGGCCCATCAGAAACTTTCAGGGGCCAAGGAACTCAAGGCACATGGTGTTAGGCATGTGCCTCAGGGAGAGGGGACAGAAAGAGGAAAGCTGTTAGGTTTTCTCAGAGTGGACCCTGGTGGTGTCACACACCTGTAATCCCTGAACTTGGGAGGCTGAGACAGGAGGATCAGGGGTTCGAGGACAGCCTCAGCAAGTAGTGAGACTCTCATCAACCTAGTGAGAGCCTGTTTCCAAATAGGGAATAAAATTGGACTGGGGGTGTAACTCGAAGGTAGAATGCTCTGGGTTCAAACCCAGTACCACAAAATAAAAAATAAAGAAGTTTTTCTCAGAATGACCTAGCTGGCCTGACACCTATACAGGACCCAGCTGAACCTGGGGTAATTTCTTCAGCCAGGGGCAGCATAGGGGCAGATGGACAGCCTTATTCTGAGAAGCCCAAAGCTACAAGGAGTCCTCTTGCATGAGGCTCCCTCCCTCCACCCCGTTCCACCCTTGGATCTCACTCTTTGGGAGTCCCACACACTAGGGGGCTGAGTCATATCCTCACCGGACACCAAAGGCCCCTCCACACTAACTTTAAAATAAATTTTCAAAGGCACTGCCCTTATGTCGCTCCCACCCTCCTCCAACAACTGGCAACCTCCCACTCTCCTTACTTATCTCAGTCCTTAGGGGAAAAGCGATAAACACGGCAGGTTGGCTTTGGGGCCCCACCCTCCCACCTGGCCAGGTGCTGGGAGTGGGGAGGCCCTTTGGTTGGCGGGCTGAGTCAACCTCTAGAAGTCAGGATGATTCTGGCGGGAGATGCTCGTATGGGGGTTGGGGTTGCTCAGACGGGCTCTTCTCATCTCGGACTAAGGCAGTCTGAGCTGGACTTCCCTATCCCATAGGGAGCCCTGCCGCCCTCCGTCCTAAATCTGAGTTGGCGGCAAACGGAGGAATATTTTTGTAGAGCTGAGGGCCGACAGGTTCTGGCACAAGGTTTCCCGGCCAGGTAGATCCCTTCTCCCGCCATCCCCAACCCTCCCAACTTCCCATCTCTCCTCTCCATGCCTCAAACCAAAGTTTTCCAGAAGCGGAACTCCGCCCCCGTCTATCCCTCTCTGGACTGGGACCCTGCATAACCATTTACCCACGAAGAGTTGTTTGAATTGGGGGCCACAATCAGTGGAGGAATTAGGGGCCTCATGGGGTCCTAGACCGGGTGTGGGGCACGGTGGTAACAGTTACTGACCCAAACCTGGACTGCGCGCCTCAAGCGCGGCGGCGAGTATGGGGGCTGGGGACGGAACTGAGCACGCGGAGCCGGCGCCGGGAAGTGACCGGCGCCCTCGGGTCCCCACGCCGCACACGCGCCTCTACGCGCCGACGCCGGGCCCGCCAGGTGTCGGCCCCCCGCCCGCCTCCACCATTACATAACCGGCGGGTGGGCTCGAAGGCGACCCCGAGAGTCGGGGACCCAGACGCCCCAGCCCCCTCCCGCCCGCTCCGCGCGGAGCGCTCGTGCCCTCCCAGGTGTTATGCAACCCAAGCCCGCAGGGGGATCGGGGGCGGCGGGCCGCGCTGCTCACCCGGGCAGGCCAGTGTGGGTAGCCCTTCATCTTGGCGAACACCAGGTCCCCGCATTTGTACTCCTTCTGCCGGTTGGATCGCGACATGGCGGGGCTCCGGGGGCCCCGGGCTCCGCGCCGGGCCGGGAAGCGCGAGCCCAAGTTTGCGCGTGAGACGGTGGCTGTGGCGGTGGCGGCGCCGCTTCGCTCCGGCCCTCGCGCGGCCCCCGCCTCGATGGTGGCCCCCGGCCCGAGCTCCGGCGCGGCCACGGCGTCTCCGCCCGCGCGCCGCACGGACGGGGCGGGCGCCGATCGGGTCAACGCTCCGGCGCGGTGGGTGCGCGCTCGTGCAGTTGTTTGTGTTTGAAATTCAATTGCTCCCTCCTCTGCGCGAGGCCTCTTCCTCCACCCCCCACCGGGTCCCACTCCTCCTCCTCCTCCTCCTCCTCCCTCCTCTTCCCGACCCACTCCTCCTCCTCCCCCTTCGCGCTCCCTCCCGCGGCGGTTTGATGCGTGCAGCTGCTTGACGCCCAGGGCCTGCCACCGCCCGGCGCCCAACCCGGAGCCGCCTGGCGGCGCGCGGCGACACAGGCCTGAGGAGCCGAACGCCGAGCGCGCCGAGCGGGCTTTGTGTGTCGGCTGTCGGTGGGTGCCCGCCCGCCCCGGAGGAGCTGGCGCCCGGCTGGACGGAGCGGCCACCGCCCCTCCCCCGGTTCCTCGGGGCGTCGCCGAGTGGGAACGTCTAGGCGCACGGCCTCCCTGTCCTCGGCTCCATTCAGTCCTTAATGTGTTTGCTGGGCACGTGCTAGGGGCTCAGGGCAAGGGGCGTGGGCAGCGCGCCCAGGACCGCAACATGCTTGCAGTCTGTGGGATGGCCCTGCAGGCTTTGGAGTTAGAGCCGAATGTGGGCCTTCGCCCTGCAGTGAAGGCTCGAATTTGGTTGCCAGGAGGTGTCCAATGGGTAGTGGCACTAAGTGGCTGGTTTCTGTGTGCATTCGATCTCGGTTCCCTATGCTGCTGCCTAGTAAGAGTCGGGTTCGACGACTAGCCTACCTCTAAAAAATGAGCCCGTGCTAATGAGAAAAAACAACAGAACGCTAGTAAATCTAGACTCTTCAAGTACCTGTAGGCAGAGAAACCGGGCCCTACTTTTCGGGGGGGGGGGGTGGACCTAGGTGGAATCTAAGAGGGCTTCACAAAGATGGTGACTTTTGTGACTCTGTCTCAAAATATAAAAAGGAGCCGGGCGTGGTGGCGCATGCTTGTAATCCCAGCATTCGGGAGGCTGAGACCGGAGGATCCGGGTTCCCGGCCAGCCTCAGCTACCTAGTGAGGCACTCGCAACTTAGTGAGACCCTGTTTCAAAATAAAGAATAAAAATAGGGCTGGGGGTGTAGCTCGGAGGTAGAATGCCCCTGAGTTCAATTC
>PVLC010040636.1:0-13745 GCA_004027655.1 Graphiurus murinus
AGAGCTGCTGGGGAAAGGCTGGTTGGGAAGTTGCTGGGCTGGGTTGCTGGGAGAAGTTCTGGGAGGAAGTGGTTGGGAAGAAGAAGCGGTTGGGAAGAGGTTGGCTGGGTTGCTGGGGAAGTCCTGGGAAGAAAGATTGTGGGTTGCTAGTGGAAGTCAGGTTGCTAGAGAGAGGGGTTATTGGAAGTCTGTAGGAAAAACACTATTTGGAAAGACGACCTCTGTACTGTGTTTGTTATTGCTTGTGCAATGCTCTTGATCCCAGATAGAGAGAGATATAATAAAAGAGGTTCGAACCAGTAATATTTAGCCAGCGTCTTTTATTGGGGCCTCATGGCTGAGGGTTCAGCCTGGGGCGCCCGATAGCTACTGGAAGGTGGGTTGCTGGAGAGAGGGGTTATTGGGAGTCTGTTGGAAAGGCACTATTTGGAGAGATGGCTTCTGTGCTGTGATTGTTACTGCTTGGGTAGTGCCCTCAATCCCAGAGAGAGAGGTATAATAAAGAGAGGTTTGAATCAGCAACATTCAGGCATCGTCTTTATTGGGGCCTCACGGTTGAGGGTTCAGCCTGGGGTTCCCGATAAGTGGTGGCCCGTACGGAGAACCTCAAAACTCGAGAATCCTGAGGCCCAAATTGCGGGTGATGGCAGATATTGGAAATAGTATAGTATCGGTACTTGTGATTTAGTTTATTAAAGTTTTTAAGTCAAGGAAACGGCTATATAGCATCAGAGTTGAAGGTCACATTGGGCGACAAAGGTTGTGAGTTAAGGGTCATGAGGAAGTGACGGAAGGCAGGCCTGTTTGAGGGTCGCAGGTAGGCGACCAGATTTGAGGGTGCGCGGTGAAGTGGCCAGATATGAAAGTTCGAGGTGAAGTGACGAGATTTGAAAGTTCGCGGTGAAGTGACTGAGTTTTAAGGTAGTTTAGTTTGAAATTTAGAAGCAGCTATGGGATCAGAGTTTTCCAAACGTAGCATGGAGCAGACCTTGTGGGAGCTGCTCCGAGCAGGGGGAACTGCGGTAAAAATAGATACCCTGCGGCGGTTTTGCCGTACGGTCACGAAAGTAGCCCGTTGGTTTACAGAGGAGGGGCAGGACTTCCACAGCTAAGTCCAGGAGTTCAAGATATGTTTTCTTCTTTTGCCATTCTCTTCATCATCAAGACAAGAAGATGCTGTGGACCTTCACGCTAGCAGTTTCAGCTGGGGCTGTTTTGCTTTTACCGTTCTCAATAATCAGCAATGAAATCCTGCTTTCCTTTTCTCCAAACTACTAAATCTTGCTTCTCTCTTCTCCAGCTTTTGCTTATTTGTGTTGATATCCTTGTTAATTTGGAAGAGAGGTTTTGTTTGTGTATTTCAACAGGGCAAGGATGTGCCGATTTGGGTTCCTGAACGCCTAGTGAGACCTGCAGCAGAGCCCTCGACAAGCCAAGAGGAGTCTAGCAGTGCTGGTACATCTGATGACCGTGGGCATGATGGCCCCGGGAGCGGTGCGGCGCTCAGGAGGAGTGCTGAAGATACGACGCAGCCCTCCTCGGAGCCCGGACACAGCTTGGATTAATGCAAGACTTCTGCTTTTCCACTACCGTCTATAAGACTTTCAATTGGACTTAACAGAATTCTTTATTGTTAACCCCTTTGAGCAATTGGACTTAACAGAACTCTCTACAGTTAACCCCTTTGAACGACTGGACTTATCAGAATTTTAACCCCTTTGTCATCTGGTTGTTATGTAACCGTTTGAGCGCTTGTATGGACATTTTAGTGCTGTCTCAAGCGATTGGACTTATCAGAACTCTCCACAGTTAACCCCTTTGTCATCTGGTTGCCATATAACTGTTTGGGTGCCTGTATGGATTTTCCAGCTCTGTTAATATCTCTTGGTAGCCACTGTCAGGCTGGTGCGGTGCATGTGTCTTCTGTGGGCCAGCCAGAGTTAGCAGCAGCAAGCGATTGTACCAGCATTCGCAGCCATTGAGGCTGACACCTCCCCTGGAGTGTGGCATTAGATTGGTAGCCAGGGACGAGTGTGATCGGACTCAGCATCATACCAACCTAAGACAGGAAGGTGGTCTTGATACCACTGTTCTAAGGACGGGTAAGGATGGCCGCTGAAGTCCGACAGCCTAAGACAGGCACGGTCTATAGCCACTTTATATAAACAGACAGGGGGAGAACTTATCAGGAACCCCAGGCTGAACCCTCAACCGTGAGGCCCCAATAAAGACGATGCCTGAATGTTGCTGATTCAAACCTCTCTTTATTATACCTCTCTCTCTGGGATTGAGGGCACTACCCAAGCAGTAACAATCACAGCACAGAAGCCGTCTCTCCAAATAGTGCCTTTCCAACAGACTCCCAATAACCCCTCTCTCCAGCAACCCACCTTCCACTAGCAACCCACCAACCACCAGCAACCAACAACCTCTCCTGCCAGAACTTCTCCAGCGACCCACTCCAGCAACAACCCAGCCAGCCTCTCAACATGCGCGAGGTGGAGGCTCTTAAAGCCACACAGGGCCTAAGCCACGAGGCGCCTCATACAGCTCTCACCTGGGTCGGCCACGAGTCGGGTGTGCTGGTGCATGTGCTCTAGCGTAGGGCAGCCCCAGGATGTTACCACCTGCAGCCGCTTCTGGCACTCTGCCAGATGCCATCTAGAGGTGAGGTCTAGCTGGCCGGACTAGGCCCCCGACAGGAGAGCCCTGAGGGACTCACTCTCTGTTTGATGCAGAACTAACTTCTCACTACATAAAGAAGGCAATGGTATTCTAAGAAGTGCAAGGGGCTCTGCCATATTCCTTCTTAATGGAAATGGCAAGAGAGAGAAAGCTAGAGTTCCTTTTTCTCTCATCCTTCCTTATTCGTCCTCTAAGCCAAAGGTAGCTAGTTTGGGTAGCATACGGACATGCAAAGCAGTAAAACAAAAACACTTGCATTAGTCTTGTGCAGTGTTGGTAGGAAATGGTGCATTATACAGCAAAATGAAAGCACTTGAGTCTTGTGCAATTTTTCCATTGCTCTGGCAAGAACAAAATACACACGCCTGTGATGTAAGAAGTACTGTGTGATTTGGGTGATGCTTCTTGTGAGATGAAGGCTCTTGTGTTTGTATTTTAAACTATCATTGCACAATATAACAATGAACTGTAGAATTTGGGCCAGCAATTTTAATTTTTCTTTGTATAGCATTAAATAGCAAGTTAAGAAGCCAGGCGTGGTGGCACACATCTGTAATCCCAGTACGTGGGAGACTAAAACAGGAGGATCACAGGTTCAAGGTCAGCCTCAGCAACTTAGGGAGACCCTGTTTCAAAATAAAAATAAAAAGGGCTGAGGTGAAACTCCAAAGCTCATAGGTAGAATGCCCCTGGGTTCAATCCCCAGTACAAAAAAAAATAAAAATAAAAAAAAGAACAAGAAGGAAAACCACAGAAGAAAGGGCTTCATATTTCATATTTTAGTATTTTAATGATTAATGACGCTTTTTTTCCTGCTTTTTTAATAAAGAGTTCTGCATTTTCATTTGTGTTACTAGGGATTGAACCCAGGGACATTCTACCTGTGGGCTACACCCCCAGACCTATTTTATTTTTTATTTGGAAACAGGGTCTCACTAAGTTGCTGAGAGTCTCATTAAGTTGCTGAGGCTGTCCTCGAACCTGAGATCCTCCTGTCTCTACCTCCCAAGTACTGGGATTACAAGTGTAGACCACCACACTTGGCTTAAAACCGTATTGATTAAGGTAGTGTGATAGTGGTACAATTTCAAACACATAAGTCAATGGAACACACTAGAAACAAACTCTGTGGATTTATGACAAAGGCCTCCCTGGAGAGCAATGGGGAAAGACAGTCTTGCAATAAGTGATGTCTCCTCTACTCTGCTCTGTGATTCTGGGGCTGGGATTTCTCCTATGCTGGTTGGTTCCCTGCCAAAGTCTGCAATAGGGCTTGCTAAAGGAGGATTAGAAGGCAGAGGAGCAAAGGGAAGACTTTCTTTGCTTGTTCTGCAAGCATCTCCCAGCAACAGCCCTGCAGCCCAGAGCATTCTGGCTCCAACCTCCAGACACAGGGTCATCACAGCCCCTCGGGGGTATCGGCACCAGCCGGACAGCACCCAGTAAGTATGTGTGTATAGGGGGGAAAAACATAGTATGTCTAGAGTTATGTGGAGGAGCAGCTGGATAGAGGAGTAGCTGAGTGAGTGGGTGGATGGATGGATGGATGGATGGATGGATGGATGGATGGATGGATGGTGGATGGATTAGTGGATGGATTAATGGATGGATGGACTGAAATAAGAATGGATCTGCTGGGCGTGGTGGTGGACGTTTGTGATCCCAGTACTTGGGAGGCTGGGACTGGAGGATTGGGGTTTGCAGCCAGTCTCAGCTACTTAGTGGGGCCCTCCACAACTTAGTGAGACCCTGTTTCAAAATTTAAAAAATAGGGCTGAGGGTATAGCTCAGAAGTAGAATGCCCCTGGATTCAATCCCTAGTACCACACACACACACAAAAAAAATGGATCTAATTCAAATCTTGAAGTCCTCAGAGTGTGGACATTTCCTCCCTGTAATTCCCTTTTCCCCAGAGTCTAAAACAACCCCCTTTACAACAAGGTTTTATTTCAGGCTTTGTGATAACAGGGAAGTTGATGAATATTTCTGAAGACCTTCCAAGGTCCTTTCTGGGTGTTTATTGACCAGGGGAAAAAATTAGCTCAACCCTGAGCCTCTAATATCTTCCACCAAGTAAGAAGAGAGTTCGTTTCACCTCCAATTGTAATGTTCTGCCGAGGCCACCCATTCAAGCCGCAGACATAATAGGAAAGTAGTTGTTCTACCCAGACCATCCCTACAGGAAGCAGAAGCTAAACAAGTGAACATCCCATGGACGTTGACCAGGAAGAGGAGGTGCTAAGTTAAAAGCATGTTTTCCTGAGAAAGCCTAAAATGCCAACCAGGCATCCGGAATGCAGACCAGCGAAGCCACAATTTCCATCCAGTATTACGTCTAATTGCAGATTTCCAAGTTTTGTTCATTCAAGGGAAACATCACAAACTTCACCCTACAGGCCCTACGGTCTGCTCAGTGTGTTCTGTCTAGATTTTAGGAGAGAGAAGTCCATCAACTGAACAGGTATAAGTTCCCATCCCATGCCAGAGGTCTCGGGCATTGTTTTTTTGGTGGGGGTTGAAGTTTTGTTGTCGTTGTTGTTTTGGTTTTTGGTACTGAGGATTGAACCCAAGGCACACCCCCAGCTGCACCCAGAGCTCTTTTTATTTGGAATCAAGTTCTCGCTAAGTTGCTAAAGGTCTTGCTAAGATGCTGAGGCTGGCCTGGAACTGTCTCAGCCTCCCTAGCACCTCTGGGATTACAGGTGTGCGACACCACCTCTGACTTGCTTTATTTTGTATTCCTATTATAATGCAAAACATGCTTGCTAATAAAGTCTGATTATCTCCATCTGCCACTTCACCTTTATTCCCCAATCTGAAACCCTCTGTAGTTAACATCATTGGCATTTAGATATTTCCTTCTAGAAGCCGGGCATGGTGGCGCACGCTGGTAATCCCAGCATTTGGGAGGCTGAGACCAGAGGATCTGGGTTCGCGGCCAGCCTCAGCTACCTAGTGAGGCACTCCGCAACTTAGTGAGACCTGGTTTCAAAATAAAGAATAAAAAATAGGGCTGGGGGTATAGCTCGAAGGTAGAATGCCCCTGAGTTCAATCCCCAGTACCGCAGAAAATAAAAAATAAATAGATATTTCCTTCTAGAGTGTTTCCTTAACATAAACATATGCAAGCATTTCTTGTTTTAAAAAAGTGTAGGTCTTGCCAGGCATGGTGGTGTATGCCTGTAATCTCAGTACTTGGGAAACTGAGACAGGAGGATTGCAGGTTCAAGGACAGCCTCAGCAAGTAGTGAGACTTGTTAACCTCTTGAGCCACCAAGCCTGGCCCGAGAATTTGTTTCAAAACAAAAAATAAAATGCGCTGAGGGTGTAGCTTGGAGGTAGAATGCTCCCGGCTTCAATCCCCAGTACCAAATATAAATAAATAAATAAATAAATAAATAAATAAATAAATAAAGCTAGGCATGGTGACGTATGCTTGTAATTCTAGTACTTGGGAGGCTGAGAGAGGAGGACCGCAGGTTCGCAGCCAGCCTCAACAACTTGGTGAGGCCCTCTGCAACTTAGTGAAACCACCCCCCCCCCGTTTCAAAATAAGGAATAAAATAGGGCTGGGGTGTATCTCAGAGGCAGAATGCCTCTGGGTTCAATCTCCAGTATCAAAAATTAAAAAAAAAAAAAAAATGAGATCAAACTATACATGTTGCTCAGTAACTTGCTTTATTTTAAACTCAATGTTCATCCTAAAGAATTTTCGATGAGGTATCAGTCTACTTCATTCTTCTCCATGGTGGTATATTAACACCATTATATACGGAGGGCACCCAGGCGCCCTCCGACCCCCTTACCGGTGCAGCATGCCCTTCCCAGGCCCACGTGTGCTTCTCCTAAGATCTGCCTGCACCGCAGCTCTCTTCTGAGACCTGCCCTTGGCCTTCCATAGTCATTTTCTTGCAAGCAGTGAGGATTAGGACAACCCAAAGGATTGCAGAAGCCCCGCTCTCATGTCCAGTTGGTCCAATTCATACTCCAGGATCCCCCAAAGACAGTAGGCTGATACCAGGACTTCATCTGAAATCGTACCCTAACTTGTCTCTTCTGCCTTCCTATCTTGCTTCTCTACTTTACTGGGCTGTCCTGGGAGTGCTTCCCTAACAAATCATGAACGCAGGAGTTCTCTTGGAAGGGTGTGTCTGGGGCGACAATGTGAGATTTCCCCTGGTACAGGATGTGCCACCGTCTACCAGTCTCCCATTAAAGGTTTTGTTCGTCATTTCTGTTTTCCTGGACACGTAGCCTAACGCTAGTCCTACAGAAGAGAGATGCTTTGGTGGTCAAGTCAGTTGCCCAGCCTCCTGCCATCATCATTTAAAAATCAGAATGTAAACAGTGCTGCAAGGAGCCCACTACCTTTATTAGCATAAATGATTCAGCACACTTGTTTATTTTTCCTGGAGTTAAGATCAAAAAGTCCAACCCACACAACTTCCCGAACCACCCTGTTCTTAGCTTCCTAAGTAATCAATGGTTATCACACACCCTGGATAGGACAGGCTGGATCCTGTTGATGTATTTTCCAATCAATGACTCAGAAAGGGTCTTGTGTCTGAGAAATCTCGGGATCTTACCTCTCAGTGTCTACCGCCTTCCTTCTCCTGTAATGGTCCCAAATATAGAAGAATGGATAGCCGGGCGTGGTGGTGCACGCTTGTAATCCCAGCATTCGGGAGGCTGAGACCGGTGGATCCGGGTTCGCAGCCAGCCTCAGCTACCTAGTGAGGCACTCCACAACTTAGTGAGACTCTGATTCAAAATAAAGAATAAAAAATGGGGCTGGGGGTGTAGCTCGGAGGTAGAATGCCCCTGAGCTCAATCCCCAGTACCACAAAAAAAAAGAAGAAGAGGGGATAGTGGGAAGATTTTATTTAGGATACTAGTGTGAAATTTTCTGGGAATTTCCAAAAGAAGAAGAAGAAGAAGAAGAAGAAGAAGAGCTTCTGAAAACATTGACTATTTCTCTTTGAAACGAGAAGCTAAGACATACAGGAATCTACTGGGGGGGGGGGGTCCCTTTTATTGAAGAGACCTCTGAAAATCAGCTAAACTCTTTTGTTCTCTGGGAAACCCCCCGGGCCTCCTTCACAGAGGTATCTTTGCACAGAACCTAACAGCAATAATTTGCCTCCTTCTTTTCTCCCTCCTTATTGGGTAGATTTATCTGAAAAGGCCTCTCCTTTCTGACTACAGGTTTCTACTCAGAATAGTCTCTAAATGAAGTTTCAGGATTACAACAGCTCCGCCTCATTGACTGTGCCTGGGAGGAGTCCCGCCCCGTATTTTTGAAGCTTTCCAAGGGCAATGAATGATGTCAGGCCACTTGCCACACACGGCATCATCGTGTGAGAAAAGAGGTGTCATGGTTGCCAGCCCTGCCTTTTGTGACCTGGTGTGACTGTCATCCCTGGGACCTGCTGGGAACAGCCAGTGTCCTCTCTGTGCGTCATAATGCACATCCTAGCAAGCTCAGACTCTACCCTTTTTTCTTCTTCTTCTCTTTTCTTTCCTGTCTTTTTCTTTCTTTCCTTCCTTCCTTCCCTCCTTCCTTCCTTTCTTCCTCCCCTCCTTTCCTCTCCCCTCCCCTCCAATCAAGAATAACAAAGTCAAGCCAGGCATGGTGGCGCATGCTTGTAATCCCAGCATTTGGGAGGCTGAGACTGGAGGATCCGGGTTTGCAGCCAGCCTCAGATACCTAGTGAGGCACTCTGCAACTTAGTGAGATTCTGTTTCAAAATAAAGAATAAAAAATAAGGCTGTGGGTGTAGCTCGGAGGTAGAATGCCCCTGAGTTCAATCCTCAGTACTGCAAAAAAAAAAAAAGAATAACAAAGTCTAACACAGGTTGAATTACCTACAACTTTCAGGGTCCCTTTGCAACCCATTCCTTTCCACCTTGAAAATAAGATCCTCTAGTTGGGCATGGCGGCACACGCCTGTAATCCCAGTACTTGGGAGACTGAGAGAGGAGGATGACAAGTTCAAGGATAGCCTCAGCAAGTAGTGAGGCACTCACCAAGCTAGTGAGATCCTGTTTCCAAACAAGAAATAAAATAGGACTGGGGGTGTAGCTCGAAGGTAGAATGCCTCTGAGTTCAATCTCCAGTAGCATAAAAAAGAAAATAAGATTCTCATTTAATCCTGGGAAGTCCTGTCCTCTGGTTTGAGGAGCACTAGGCCCAGTCATGCAGGAAGAAGAGAATTTCATCTTCACCAGAAGAGGTCTTCAGTCTCAAGGCCAAAAATAAAAGACAGACTGAGTTCACAGGCCCAGGCCCGACACCCTCAGGGTCAGAGGAGAACCTCAGGTCAGACCACGAAGGCGCAGAGGAAGGAGTGACAATTTTTCTGAGTTTACGAGGCTCACCCCAAAGCAGCTCATTAGTGGCAAGTCAGAGGCTACAGCCTGCTTGCCTTTCTCCTGGCCTGGGGCTCTTTCCATCAGCGCACAGTTGCCAATGTTTTTAGAGACACAACGGGCACCGGAGAGAACAGGTTGTCCTTCTGTTGCTACCAACATCTCTAATGATGATGTCTCGCGATAGCAGTGTTAATGTCTCGCGATAGCGGTGTTAATAGAATGCTGTGGTCACGTGTTTATCACATACTGTGATGCTGAACACCCTGGGAAACAGGAAAGGCACTTTTCCACCAGGTTAGCATCCCGGCTACCCGAACCACCCATTAGGGCCTAGAAACTGGAGTCTCATCAGCCAGACTACTGGCTTTCTTTTATCTTTTTTCTTTCTGGTACTGAGGATTGAACCCAGAGGCATACTACCTCTGAGCTATATCCCCAGCCCTTTTTACTTTTTATTTTGAAAAAGGGTCTTGCTAAGTGGCTGAGGATCTCGTTAGGTTGCCAAGGCTGGCCGCAACCTTGCGATTCACCCTCTGTCTCCGCCTCCAAGTACTGGGACTACAAGGCGTGGGCAACCGCATCTGGATCAGACCACTACTGTTCAGAACACGGAGTCCTCCGCTCCCAAACGTGCACACCCAAACTGGCTGAGGGCTCAGCCTGCCTCCATCAAGCGCGATCATTTGTTTGGCCTGGCAGAGTTCCAGATACAAAACAAGGCTAAACAAAAAAATTACTCTTTATTTGTCTTAAGTATACATAGTCAGATAAAGGAGACGCCTGTTGAAATAATCATATCCAGAATATATATATATATATATATATATATATATATATATTGCTTTCTTTTGCATTAAAATTCATTGGTTTTTTAAAAATGGATTGATTGAACCAGGCACAATGGCACACACCTGTAATCCCAGCTACTCTGGTAGCTGAGGCAGGAGGACTGCAAGTTTGAGGCCAGCCTAGACAACTTAGCGAGCCCCAAAAGCTCCAGTGGTGGAGCATTTGTCTAGCATGTGTGAGATGCTGGGTTCAATCCCTAATACTACAAAAAAATTAATTAATTAATTAATTGATTGATTAATTAAATGACTGGTTGAATATTTCATTTACTTGGGCATTAGAAAGAAATAAAAATAAATGTAAAGCACCACCATAATTCTATAAATGAGACCCAAAAGGATTAACTGCAAAAAACTCCACTCTCCTGATAAGTTAATGAAAAATGATTATTTCAATTGGCACAAAAAAAAACACAGATGCAAACACGCTAAAATTTATATTTTACACAATTGACACTGGTCCAAAAAATTCCCAAAGACAAGGACGGCCGCTCTCTGAGTCCTCAGTTGCAGCTCAGGTTGACGTGGTTTCTTTCAGCCAGGTATCTCTAGGAGCTGTTTGCAACTGAGTCAGAGAGAGGAGGAAGCCATACAAGGGCCAGTCTGGGCTCCAGGACGCTTGCTGTGGCCACAGTTGTGACCCTGGATGCCAGGTTTCCTCTCTGGGATCCAGGTACTACCCTGCCAGTCAGGGGGTTGGGCTAGTGGCCCAGGGTCCCGTCTAGAGATTCTGTGGTTCAACTCCTAAACAGAAAGCAATCCACTATGGATTGTCTGCTGAGTAAAGAGAAAAGAAAACATTGACTATGGGAAAATGCATGGGTTAAAAGACCCTCCCAACTGAGCTCATACCTGTAATTTCAGGACTTGTGAGGCTGAGATAGGAGGAGCGCAGATATTCGAGGTCAGCCTCAGCAAGTTAGTGAGGCCCTCAGTAACTTAGTGAGACCCTATTTCAAAACTAAAAAGGAAAAAAAAAAGCCGGGCATGGTGGCCCACACTTGTAATCCCAGTACTTGGAAGTCTGAGACCAGAGGATGCGGGTTCGCAGCCAGCCTCAACTACTAAGTGAGGCTCTCTGAAACTTAGTGAGACCCTGTTTTAAAATAAAGACTGAAAAAAAAAAAAAAAATAGGGCTGGTGGTGTAGTTTGGAGGTAGAATGCCCCTGGGTTCCATCTCCAGTACCACAAAAAAAAAAAAAAAAAAAAAAAAAATTAAATAGGCTGGAGGTATAGCTCAGAGGTAGAATGCTCCTGTGTTCAATCCCTAGTAACACACACACACACACACACACACACACTCTCTCTCTCTCTCTCTCTCTCTCTCTCTCTCTCTATTTCTCCTCCCTAGTAAGCACATAACCTTCTTTTTTTAATTTTTTTTTTTAATGATGCTGGGGATTGAACCCAGGAACATTCTGTCTCTGAGCTACACCCCAGCCCTCTTTATTTATTTATTTATTTTATTTTGAAGCAGGGTCCTGCTAAGTGGCTGAGGCTGCCTGCAGACTATGTTCTTTCTCTTATCCTTGTGAATCATAAACTGCCCTCCCAGCCTCTCCCCCCCACCGCCAGGCAGAGCAACACCTCGTTTTCTTTCTGTTGTCTGTGCCAACAGCCAAGGTAGAAGACGGTTGGAACTGAAGACCGTGGTTGAGAGCTGTTCTGAGCTAACCACTCATGCCGCAGACCACACCTCACCAGCGGGCTGTTGGCTGACACGCCGGCAACCCCGACCTCAGGGTACCACAGCCTGCCACCCGTGGTGCCGAGGCTATTGACCTCCACAGACTGGTTTTTGACCTCACCGGGTAGCCGGCAGTTGCCCAATTAGTTACACTTGATGATGCCGCTTTCGTTTCCTAGGAGAAAGAGGGTAATTTCTTTTTTGTCTTTGAACGTGTAGCCAAGCTGTAAGAGAAGGCACATCGAAAGAAAACTAAAAGGCAAGACTTTTAAAAGGAATAAAGATTTTATGATTATCAGTTACATAATATATGTAGATGTTCTTATTGTAAAATATCCCAAAATAGAAGTTGATAGAGTAAAACATAAAGCTTCAACTTTCTCAGCCCTGCCTGACACTGCACTTCTGCAAACCTAATTTACTTCTATTAACAGTATGGTATGATATGATATAATATAATATGTATCCTTCTAGCCTTTTTTTTTTTTTTTTTTTTGGTGGTGGTGGTGGTACAGGAGATTGAACCCAGAGTACTCTACCACTGAGCTACCTACCCAGCCATCACGCAGCCTCCGTTACACAGAGGGCACAAGAGTTCACGCTCTGGAGCTGGCCAGACACAGATTTAAATCTGTAGAACTACTGAAGTTGTAGGATGACTCAAAGCAGTCCCCCCATAAAGTCTCCCGTTGTACGCATTGTTAAGGCGCCTCCTCTGCACGTACCCCGGCTCCTCCGAGTGTACTTACTCTTCCTGCCTGGCCCACCGTGTTCATCCTCCCCACCCGCCAGGTCCTACAACAGCCAAAGGGGAAAGTTTAACTTCCAACTGGAATCTAGAAGGTCGTAACAGACCGTCCCTCCCACCGACCACAACTGAAAAAAAAAAGGAAACTGGATAAGTAAACACAAACATATTTCTCAAAAAGCCATTGGAGGGCCATGGATTCAAAGAACTCCAGAGAGAAGAACACTCTTCCCAAGAGAAGGAATGGATCGCCTCTCTGGGGGGCCAGGGCTGAGCTGTGTTGGGGTACAGATGAACTACCATAGACTGCAGGAGAAGCAGGGATTTTGCCAAGATTATATAAATCTCGTGATGTCTTCCCACCCCTCAACTCTGGCCTCTGAACACCCAAAGTCTGGTTATATTGATTTCCACTTAGGAAATCTTTGATGTGTAGAAGCTCTCTTGGGTTATTCTAGCACCGTATTTCTCAATCTAGCTGTGTATTAGAATCACCTAGGAACTCTAAAAATACCCGTGGTGACCAGGGGCACCGGGTCATCCAGACCAACCCAAACAGAATCTTTGAGTGAGGCCCAAACTTGAGAAGGTCACGGTTAATTGGGAGTACGGCCAAAATTAAGACACACTGGTTCAGCCCACTCACACCACTCCTTATAGTTTATGAGCTAAACTTGTTCAGATTTTACCTCTTCTCTTCCTGATGGCTTGAGCTACTTACCTTTTTTTCCCTTCATAACTCCCAACACAACATTTTACAGGTAGCGGGTACCCAACGAATGCTCAGGAGGTGGTTGGTTAATACACTCCCACAAGAGTTAGTCTTTCAGAACTCAACACTAGGGATGAAATATATATTTTTAAAAGCACAAGTGTAATACTTCAAAAAGGAAAGAGAGAGTCAGACCTGGTGGTGCACGCCTGTAATCTCAGTTCTTGGGAGGCTGAGAGAGGAGGATCGCAGGTCCATGGCCAAACTCAGCAACTTAATGAGGTTCTGTACAATTTGGCGAGAACCTGTTTCAAAATAAAAAATATATATGTATAAAATAGGGCTTGGGAGCCTGGCGTGGTGGCGCATGCTTGTAATCCCAGTACTTAGGAGGCTGAGACCAGAGGATTTGATTGCAGTTTTGCAGACAACCTCAGCTACTTAGGCCCTTGGCAACTTTGTAAGACCCTGTTTCAAAATAAAATAGGGCCGGGCGTGGTGGCGCACGCTTGTAATCCCAGCATTCGGGAGGCTGAGACTGGAGGATCCGGGTTCGCGGCCAGCCTCAGCTACCTAGTGAGGCACTCCGCAACTTAGTGAGACTCGGTTTCAAAAATAAAGAAGAAAAAATAGGGCTGAGGGTATAGCTCGGAGGTAGAATGCCCCTGAGTTCAATCCCCAGTACCGTAAA
>PVLC010040637.1:0-13752 GCA_004027655.1 Graphiurus murinus
TTGGGGGTGCTATTGTGAGTGGAATTGTTTTCTGGATTTCTTTTTCAGTGGTTTTATGGTTGGCATACAGGAAAGCTTCTGATTTTTTAAGATTGATTTTGTATCCAGACACTTTGCTGAATTTGTTGATCAGTTCTATAAGTTTTTTGGCTGACTTTGTTGGGTCTTCTAGGTATAGTATCATGTCATCTGCAAAGAGCGATAGTTTTAGTTCTTCATTCCCTATTTTTACCTCTTTGATTTCCTTCTCATGCCTTATTGCTCTGGCTAGAGTCTCAAGTACTATGTTGAACAGAAGAGGTGATAATGGACATCGTTGTCTTGTTCCTGTTTTTAGTGGGAAATCTTGCAGTTTTTCTCCATTCAATATGAAATTGGCTGTAGGCCTAATTGTATATTGCCTCTATGATGTTGAGGTATGTTCCTTCTATTCCTATTCACTGCAGTGCTTTTAGCATGAATGGGTGCTGGATCTTGTCAAATGCTTTTTCAGCATCAATTGAGATGATCATGTGATTTTTGTCTTTGATTCTGTTTATGTGGTGAATTACATGGATTGTTTTTCGTATGCTGAACCAGCCTTGCATCCCTGGGATGAACCCAACTTGGTCATGGTGTATAATTTTCTTGATGTGGTTTTGAATGTGCATTGCTAGTATTTTGTTTAGCAGTTTTGCATCTAGGTTCATTAGTGATATAGGCCTATAGTTTTCTTTTTTTCAGCTGTCTTTATTTGGCTTTGAAATTAATGTGATGTTTGCTTCATAGAAAGTGTTTCGGAGCATCCTGTTTCTTTCTATTTCACGGAATAGTTTGACGAGTATTGGGATTACTTCTTCCATAAATGTTTTATAAAATTCACTTGGAAAACCATTTGGCCCTGGGCTTTTGTTTGATGGTAAACTTTTTATTGCAGTTTCTATTTATTTGATTTTTATTGGTTGATTTAAGTTTTCTATATCTTCTTGACTCAATTTAGGAGGGTTGTATGTATCTAAAAATTGTCAATTTCTTCCAGATTTTCCATTTTGTAGGAGTATAGTTTTTCAAAATAGTTTCTGATGATCCTCTGTATTTCTGCACTGTCGGTGGTAATATTGCCCTTTTCATCTCTTATTTTGGTACTGTGGGTTGATTCTCTCTTCCTTTTGCTTAGGTTGGTCAATGGTTTATCTATCTTGTTTATTTTTTTTTTTTTTCAAGAAACCAGCTTTTGGTTTTGTTGATGTTCTGTTTTGTTTTTTATTCTCTATTTCATTAATTTCTGCTCTTATTTTCATGATTTCCTGTCTTCTATTGGCTTTGGGGTTAGACTGTTCTTGTTTTTCAAGGGCTTTGAGCTGTGTCATTAGGTTATTTATTTGATTAGCTTCCGTTCTTCTTATATGGGCACTCAGTGCTATAAATTTTCCTCTTAGTACTGCTTTTAAGGTATCCCAGAGGTTTTGATATGTTGTATCTCTGTTTTCATTGGTTTTCTAGGAATTTTTTAATTTCCCCCCTTACTTCTTCTATGACCCATTCCTCATTCAGCAATGTGGTGTCCAGTCTCCATGTGTTTACATGGTTACTCTGGGTCTTCTTAGAGTTGATTTCTAGTTTCACTCCATTGTGGTCTGAAAAGATGCAGGGAATTATGTTACATTTTTTAAATTTGCCAGTGCTCTCTTTGTGGCCCAGAATGTGGTCTATTTTGGAGACGGTTCCATGCGCTGCTGAGAAAAATGTGAATTCAGCTGTAGTTGGGTGGAATAGTCTGTATGTGTCTAACAGGTCCATTTGGTTTATGATATTATTTAGGTCTGAAGCATCTTTACTGACTTTTTTTAGAAGATCAGTCTAGTGATGTGAGAGTGGTATTGAAGTCTCCTAGTATTCGTGTATTGGGATCTATGTGTGATTTTATATCGTGCAGAGTTTCTTTTATGAAAGTGGCTGCACCTATGTTTGGGGCATAGATGTTGATAATTGTTATTTCCTCTTGCTGTATTGTTCCTTTTACTAGTAAAAAGTGACCTTCTTTGTCTCTTTTGATGAGCTTAGGCTTGAAATCTAATTTATCCGATATCATAGTTGCTACTCCTGCTTGTCTTAGAGTTCCATTGGCATGAATTACCTTATTCCAGCCTTTCACCTTTAGTTTGTGGGAATCTTTGTATGTAAGGTGTATTTCTTGCAGGCAGCATATAGATGGATTCTGATTTTTGATCCATTTTGCCACCTTGTGCCTTTTTATTGGGGAGTTGAGACCATTTATATTCAGTGTGAGTACTGAGAGATGATTTTTAATTCCTATCATTTTGAGTTTTGATTTCTGTTTGCAGTAGTGTTTGTTCTTCTTTGCTTAGTTGTTTGCTTCCTGGAAATTATTACTTATCTGGTTCTGACATTTACTTGTTAGTTCTTCTTTGTAGTTAATCTCTTTTAGTATTTTCTCTAGTGCTGGTTTGGTAGACATAAGTTCTTTCAGTTTCTGTTTGTCATGGAAGGTTTTTATATCTCCGTCAATTTTGAGAGAGAGTTTTGCTGGGTAGGAGAATCTTGGCTGCAAGTTATTTTCTTTCAAAGTTTGGAATATGTTACTCCATCCCCTCCTGGCCTTCATGATTTGGTTTGGGAGGTCTGGAGTCATTCTAATTGGTTTTCCTCTAAATGACACGTGGCCTTTTACTTTCGTTGCCTTTAGAATTCTTTCCTTAGCTTTTACATTAGTCATCTTGATTATTATGTGGCGTGGTGAACCTCTTCTTTGGTCTTGTCTGAAAGGGGTTCCATATGTTTCCTGCACCTGTGTGTCAACTTCTCTTTCTATGTTTGGAAAATTCTCTGATATTACTTCTTTGAAAAGGTTGTTTATTCCATTAGTTTCAACTTCTAATCCCTCTTCTATGCCTATTATTCTTAGGTTAGCTCTTTTAAAATTGGCCCAGATTTCATCGATGTCGGATTCATACTGTCGATTTTGTTTTCTAGATTATGTATAATGGATTCATTCTTGGAATGGTCATCTTCTAGGAGTGATATTCTGTTTTCCATGTGGTCTAATCTATTGTTTATAGTTTGCATTGATGCCTTCACTTCTATTATTGAACTTTCACTTCCCTCAAGGCTTCTCTATGATTCCTGTTCATGGTGTCAGATTCTTTATTTGTTCTTTTATTTCTTTCCAGTTCTGTCTGCATTCTTTCTGGAAGTTTTGTATCGTTTCTATTATTAAAGATCTGAATTGTCCTTCTGGTAAGCTCTGCCATTCAGTGTCATTGAGTTCTGTTGTTATGGGGCCATGTTGACTCATTGTTTCTTTGGTATTTCTCCTTCGATGGTTTCCCTGTTCTTAAATTTATAACTTTGCTGCTCTTGCATGCTTTCTCTGAATTTATAGGTTTCTTATTTTTATTTTCTTTCTGTGAATGGTATCTTGTACTGAGTTGCAATTATTCTGGTATTTCTTCTGCCTGCTCTATTGGTGTCTTTGGTGGGTTTCAGATGTTGACTTCTAGGGTCTAGCAAAAGCTAACAAATCAACTAATCCTCCAAACAAATGTACATAAATAGAAGCAATGCAAAGTGAAAACAGAGTAAAAACCTAACAAAACAAAGCAAAAAACCCAGAAAACAAGAAACATCAGCAAGAAGCAAAATAAAAATCCCTGTAAGTTTGTAAGAACAGACCTGATCTGGCCTCTGCAGATCTTTTGGGTAGATTCCTGCTGCTGTGGGCGGCAGACAAAATGGTGGCTGTTATTGCAGCGTAGGCCCCAGCTCCCCCGTTCTCCCTGGTCTGCTCTCTAGATTCCGACAAACTGCCTCTGTTGCTTTACTCACTTTTATGCTCCTTTGCTTCTCTTTCCTTCCATCAAGAAGCTGCTCCCGCGGCAGTTTTGATTCAAGCTCTGCAGTGCAGTTATCTCTGTTTAGGCTCTGTAGGGAGAGGTGAGCTGGGATGGCCCCTTGGAGGCTTAAGCTGGTCTTACCACGCATTCCGGTCTCTGTTGAAGGTGTCTTGAAATGCCGCCTGGCTAGGATGAGGGGTTCAGGAGTTGCTCACTCCACCTCTGGTCTCTGGGAATGCAGAAGATTGTTATATATTTCTTTTTTAGTAGACCCCACGCTGGGTCTGGCTCAGTGGCAGCTGCCACTCAGCGGTGTGGCGCCGTGGCTGCACAGACGGGCTTCTTTGCTCTTCCTGGTCGGCCTTCCAGATTCTGATCAGCTGTATTTCAGTTTTTGTAGTGTTTTTCACCTTTTTGTTGCTTTTTTTCTTCTGTCAAAAAGCTACTTCTATGGCTGATTTGAATAGAGCTCACAGCGCATCTTGAGACATGTCTCACTCCGTCGCCATCTTCCCGGAAGTTATAATAATTTATTATAATAAAGGGGACCACAGTTGTTGAGAATCAAGTATGTTCTAAACATTATGTAGATAACACACAATTTCATTTCATCTTCATAACTTTGCCCAGCTGCTGTTACTTTTCCCACTTTATAGACACTAAAAGGCTTATAAATGACAAAGACAAGAGAGATATGCCTAAATTGCAAGGTGGAAGAGACCTCAAAATTGTTACAAGCTCAGTCCTTCTTTCCAGAGTCTCCTGATCATCTACTGGTTTTGTCACTATTAAAGGGCTCTGATTAGCTTGTATCCTAGATCACAGTTGTTCCCTCTAGTCCAAGACATATCATTACCCTGGATTACTCCAACTTCCACAGGAACAGCCTATCCTGGCCTGTTGGCCCCTTGGCCTCTCCACCACCACTGATCTCTGTACCCACTCCACTTCTCTCCTCTGTCCTCATGGCCAACCCAGAGCAAATCATGTCCTCCAGTGCCCTACTCTCTGGTCAGGCTCTCATCCTACTAGTTCACCTACTCTGACCCTGTCTGCCCATCAAGTATTTTGATTAAGTCCCTTGGCACCTCCATTTATTTCTAGGCTTCTAGCCCTTACCTTCCTGATCTGGACCTCATGTTCAATCACTTGAACTCCTTCATCCTCAATTTCTTCTCACCCCTTGCACAACCTCAACCCTGGATGAATCCAACAACCTGAATTTTCCAGTTCTACATCTGGACTGTCAAAGCTGCTACTGAAAAAAAAGAGCTACATACTTTCATGCATGGTTGCTGCTACAAATTTATAGTCTTTAATTTGCCATAGACTTTATCACTGTTAGTCAACCCTTTTCCCTTGGTCAGCTTCCTCTCTCTTTCCCCCAAGCACATCTCCCATACATTCAACTCTCCATGTGCCCCTGCCAGGTTCTACCTCCTGCCCTCAAAACATCAGTTCAATCATATCTCCCATTTCAATGAGAAAACATTTTTAGATGAGTACTTCAACTTCCAGCCCTCTCCAATAGCACACTCACTTACAGCTCTACTCCATTCACCTTTTTCTTCCAGTCTCTGAAGATAAGGCATCATTCTTCCAATACAAGATCAACCTCTCACATTCCAACTTTTGCACTGGGTCTCACTTTCTCATGGCCTCGGGCACCTGGAAATACTCACAAGACCCCTCTTTCCTTTATCCGTAATTTCCCCCCTCCTTTCGATTCTGCTTCCCAACCTAATTAAGGTGCTCAAGCTGCAACTTCCTTTCCTTCCATTCACAGTTGTATTTCCTAAAAGAAATCTGGGCCATTAGACCAGAAACTCAGATTTGGGATCCAAGAAAAAGTCTTGTTTTACAAACCATGGCATAGGTGGGGGAGATCTGTAATTCCAAAACTAACAGAACCAGAAACAAGGTAATGCCCTAAAGCAAAACCCCAGCAGATGGAATCTGAAATGGAGGAGGTTGGAGAAACTGGAGCAGGGCAGAATTCTTATGGAAGATCAGTAGGCCTAGCTGCAGAGGAGGAACTGATCCTACCTACTGTAGATTGAACTAGTATTATTCATTGATGATTATCACATCTATAGTTTCACCCCTGCCCTCTCCTTCAAGATTCATGCTGGAGTTATACAATTTCCTGCTGCTACTCCAGTAAGAACATTTTTGTGGTACTGGCAATCGACCCTCAAGGCATTCTACCTCTGAGCTACAGCACTCAGCCCTTTTTAAAAGACAGGGTCTCACTAAGTTGTTGAGGACCTTGCTCCTGGGTTCAATCCAAGGAAGGAAGAAGGATGGAAGGAAGGGAGGAAAGGAAGGAAGGATGGAGGGAGGAAAAAATCAAGGAAGGGGAGAGAGGATAGGATGAGCAGCATGGTAGAAAGCAGACAATACCTTCTATGTAACCCAAGGAAGCCTGTTATATAGCTTATCCTTCCCCCTACACCCCTCCCTCAACACCTTTAGATGGTGAGAGATTGAGCAATGCCCCTACACAAAGAAAGGGCAGATTTTTCAGATCTGAGCTCTTTTCTTCCTGGGCTGATTGCAAAAAATGGCTCACTTACCATCTATCTCAACTCTAGGGTTTAAGTCGATTGGGTTTATGTTCATTTCCAGGCCCACTCAGACCTACTTCTTCCTTAGCCTGTAGGCTTGTGTTAATTTCGGAGATTATTCTTTCCATGTCCAATTTACTTTATGAGCCAAGTTGCTCACTTCCCGCTGTTTTGTTTGTAGCTGTTCCTTCTAAATGTTTAACAATGTTTACTCACTGCTGCATCCCAGCAATTGAAGACCAATGTACAAACAGCCTGCTTTCCACCACCGGGAGCCTATGCAACCACTCTGAAGAAAACAGATTTCTTGCAAACTCCTCCTCCTCCACCTTTCTCCCACCCCCTGTCTTCCGGCCACTTCCCTGTTTAGGAATCCCTCATGCCAGGTGGGAAAGAAGCAGAAATGGCAAAAAAACACTAACATTCTCAGATCACCAGTAACTGTGGGTTTTTTAAAGAAGTTTTGAGAATAAAAAGAAACTATTGATTAGAACAATATTCATCTGTTTTGTGAAAATTGCAATTATCCATGTTCTGTTCTTCCCAATTAAAATGAGTATTTGGAACTTTTTATTTCTTTAGATGTTATGAATTCAGTATTTTCCAATCTTCTGGAATTCTATCTATGCTTTGAATACTCACCTAGAATCCTCCATAAAATTTTCTCTGACTATTCTTGTCCTCCAACCACAATTAGGCCGTTCCATGGATGCAATGAATTGCCTCTATTTCTTCATTGGACTGAAAACAGAATGGGCTAGGTCACGAAAAACACCTTTTTGTGGTACTCAGGATGGAACCTGGGGGCCCTCTACCACAGAGCTGAATCTCAAGCCCTTTTTTTTACTTTGAGACAGGGTCTCGCTAAGTTGCTGAGTCTGGCCTCCAACTTGCAATCCTCCTATCTCAGCCTCCCAAGTACTAGGATTACAGGGATGTCCCACCAACCTCAGTAGTTTGGAGGCGGAGACAGCTTCAGCAATATAGCAAGACTTTCAGCAACCTAGTGAGACCTTGCTCCAAAATAAAAAATTAAAAGAGCTGAGGGTATAGATTGGTGGTAGGTTCAATCCCCAGTACCCCACCCCCCAAAAAAAGTTGAAATATTTTTAAAATTTAGTGAACAGGCTCTGCATCCAACCCTAGTAGTTCTCCTGAATATCTAAAGAACTCCATACCTTTTATCTCTAGAAGCATTTACACCAAACATTATATCACAGACATAGCAATTTTATCAAAGGTCCTTTTCCATTAGTAGCCCCATCCATGCCTGGAAGTCCTCATTTACAGAGTGCTTCCTGACAATGATGAATTCTCCCTACCTTCCTGGGACCCAGAAGAAGTTGAATGAACCATGTCTTTCCTTGATCTTATGTTCCCTGAAGTCTCATATACATACAAAGTCATTGTTATCATATGAAAGAGTCTTTTCTTCAGCCATCAGGACTTGATTTAGTTGCATAGTGCTTAAGATGATTGGTTGTCTTTAAGCTTTCAAATAAATACTCTGCAGTCTGCACAGTTCATCTGGAACTGAACACATACTGCTACATACTATGTAAGTCTGATTTACCCAACTAAACTCCAGAAGTTCAGTAACAACTTCTATGTTTTCCTTATTCTGTCTTAGACAGACCTCAGCATATTGTAATAACATAATTTAAGAGCCAAGCTCTAGAGTCATATGGCTTGGGCTTGAATATTGGCTTGGTTACTGAAAATTATGTAACTGAGCTGGGTGTGGTGGTGTGCACTTATAATCCCAGTACTTGGGAGGCTGAGACAGGAGGATCACAGGTTCAAGGCCAGCGATCAGTAACAAAGGAGATTCTGTTTCAATTTAATAAAAAAAGGCTGGGAGTGTAGCTGAGTGGTAAAGTGACCCTGGTTTCAATTCCCAGTACCAAAAACAAACTGTAATCTCAGGTATATTCTTTAACCATCTCTATCTCAGCTCCTTCATATGGAGAAAATATTTCCTTCACAAAGTTGTTGTGGATAGTAAATAAGTAAATACATGTAATGTGCTTAGAACAGTACCTAGGACACAGCAAGCATTCCATGAATATTAGCTATTCTGGTAAGAAATGACAAGAGAATGGTAAGAAGTGACCAGAGACCTCAGTTCCAGAATTATCATTTAGAGAGCCCTGTGTTCCTCTCCAAATTTTAATTCTACCCTTCTGTGCTTCTCATTTCTTGTATCTAGGTCCCCACGCTGATGATGGACACCCAGTTCTCTGAGTTCACACCAGATATCACTCCCATCATGCTGGCCGCCCACACTAATAACTATGAAATCATCAAACTGCTTGTCCAAAAACGGGTTACTATCCCACGGCCCCACCAGATCCGCTGCAACTGTGTGGAGTGTGTGTCCAGTTCCGAGGTAGACAGCCTGCGCCATTCTCGCTCCAGACTTAATATCTACAAGGCTCTGGCAAGCCCCTCACTCATTGCTTTATCAAGCGAGGACCCCATTCTCACTGCCTTCCGCCTAGGCTGGGAGCTCAAGGAGCTCAGCAAGGTGGAGAATGAGTTCAAGGCTGAGTATGAGGAGCTCTCCCAGCAGTGCAAGCTTTTTGCCAAGGACCTGCTGGACCAAGCTCGGAGCTCCCGGGAACTGGAGATCATCCTCAACCATCGAGATGACCACAGTGAAGAGCTTGATCCCCAGAAGTACCATGACCTGGCCAAGCTGAAGGTGGCAATCAAATACCACCAGAAAGAGGTAAGCCAAGACCATCTCTGCTTTCAGGGAAGCTTAAGGTCTCCAGAGTTCAGAGAAGTAGAGCAAGAGTCAGCATTCTACCACATAGACTTGTAACAAATGAATGGTCAGACAGTCTTTACAAATAGGCCCATTCAGCAAAGATGCAGACAGCTTCTGTATACTTTCTTTATGACCAGAGAAAGTAGCCACTAGATTCGTTGATAGGAAAACATTCATTCATTCAACAGATGCTTATTGAGCACATTGGAAGACAGATGACAGTAACTTGTCTTGTCTTCATGGAGCATACAAGCTAGTGGGGAAGATGTGTATGATCATACAAGCTAGTGTATGACCACTTTAATAAATATATAATCATAAACTAAGATAAGTACCCTGTAGGAACAGTGTTCTATGAAAGCACATAGCAAAGGCTCCTACCCCACATACTACACCAATGGGGCAGTGATCACAGAAGGCTTACCATCCAGATGCTGATAATTATTGACACAGCTGAGTCCCTCGCAGGCCCTTAACATGAAGGCTGAGATGTGCATTTGAAAGATAGATAGTGTCATGTCATACACAGGGTTCATAGTTCTATAGAAGGCTTGAGCAACATCTGGGAGGTGTGATCTCCAAACTGTTAGGATCCACCTCTTTTTTTTTTTTTGTACTGGAGGCCGAACCCAGGGGCATTCTACCTCTGAGCCATAAAACCAGTACTATTTTGTTTTTATTTATTTTAAGACAGAGTCTTGCTAAGTTTCTGAGGGTCTCACTAAGTTGATGAGGCTGACCTTGAACCTGTGATTCTCCTGTCTCAGCTTCCCAAGTACTGGGATTACAGGAGCATGCCACTGCACCTGGCCTGGTCCATCTCTTTTGAGGGAAACTAGTTCAAGTAGATCACAGGAGAGGTTTCGCTTTCCAGCTACACCAGATTTACAGTCTAGCAGGTACTGTTCTGTGCCACCTTATCCAAAAATTTGGAGGAATGTCCTAGCGAATCTAATTTATCTCTTTAAGGAGGCAGTGTGGTGCCACAGAAAGAGCAGGGGCTATGGAACCAAGCAACTGAGGAGAAATTCCCACTTACTACTGTGTGACCTGAGGAAAGTCACTGAATTTGTCAGGGCATTAGTTTTCTCCTTTATAAAATGGAGATGACAGTAGGTTATTCTGGGAGATAAAAGAGAAAAGCTAGGATTCAATGCATGACACAGGAAGTGCTTTTTTTGGTTTGTTTTTGTTTTTGCTGCACTGGGCACCAAATCCAGGGCCTCAAGCATGGTGGGCATTCTCTCCCACTGAGCTACACCTCTGGCACCAGGAAGTGCTTTAATGTCCATTTCTATCTTTTTTCCATGCTGCTTGGTGTCAAACAGGTGGAACCAAGAGGTACCTGTCAACTGAAGGGCAATGAACAGTGTCATCCCTTCCTTCTTCTCTTTTCTTCTCTTCTATCTTCTCTTCTCCCCTCCCCTTGCCTCACCCCCCCACACACTATTATGCCTTTGAAATGAAGCAAAAACAAGCACAAAGGCAATTTTGAAGGGGATAAAAGTGACAAAAGAGCAGTAGAGGTACATATAAAGGCTCATCCCTGAGTCTCTCTACCCTATTTTTGCTTTAAGTTATTTCACTATGTTACTTAACCTCACTTTTCTAAAAACTGGAGACAGTGCTGGGCATGGTGGCACATGCTTGTAATCCTAGGACATGACAGGTTGAGACAGGAGGATTGCAAGTTAGAGGCCAGCCTCAGTAACTTAGCAAGACCCTCACCAACTTAACAAGACCCTATCTCAAGACAAAAAATAAAAAGGGCTGGAGTATAGCTTGGAGGTAGAATCCCCCTGGGTTCAATCCCTACGTACCACCAAAAAAGTGAGGATAGTAACAGGAACATTTATGTTTCTGGAGAATTTAAAGTTTAAGTAAAACAGGTAATATGCTTACCCATAGCACAACAATGAGCATAGAGTCATCTTATGATGCATACTGGCTGTTATTAATATTCATTTTCATTTTTATATACGGAAGACCCATAGTATATGGTCTGATTGTGTGTTAAAATCACAGACAATAGACATAACCAGGATCTTCCCTGTCTTACTCCTCTCCTTCTCATAGCCCTGCTGTCGATGTGAGTATCAGTTACTATGTTAAGTAATCCACTGTAAGGTCTAATTGATTTTTCTATATTATGACATCTATACTATAGATTTCCATTAATGATGTATATCACAGTTTCAGGTTTTTTCACTTTACATAAATTGTTATAATACTGTGAGAAAAAAAATCACAAATATTTTCAGAACATGAATTGATTTAAGTAACAGAATTGTTAATAGGAACATAATAATTTTAAAAACAGATATTGCTTGGCACAGTGGTGCATCTGTAAGCCCAGTACTTGGGAAGTGAGATAGGAGGATTGCAGGTTCAAGGCCAGCCTGAGAAACTTATCAAGACTCTCAGCAACTTAGAGAGATCCTGTTTCAAAATAAAAAGGGCAAGCCACATGTGGTGGCACATGCCTAAAATCCTAGTTCTTGGAAGAAATGCAGTAAAACAGATTATATGAAATTTGTCGTTTTAACCATTTTTACATTTACAGTTGAGTGGTACAACCACCATTACTAGGGTGTGTGTGTGTGTGTGTGTGTGTGTGTGTGTGTGTGTGTGTGTACTGGGGATAGAACCCAGGAGCATTCTACCTCTGAGATACACCTCCAGCTCTTTTTGCCCTTTTACGCTTTTTTTTAATGAAACAGGGTCTTGCCAGATTGCTCAGTCTCCTTATGTTACTAAGGATGACCTCAAACTTGTGATTCTCCTGTCTCAGCCTCCTAAGAACTGGGATTATAAGCAAGCACCACCATGTCTGTCTACTAGGATTCATTTTTGAAGATGTATAAGTTTTGAAATATCCACTTTTCTTTCAATAGTGAACCCATATAATTTATTTCATATTTTGGAGATCACATTATTTTTACAAGACTGGCAAAGTAGTGTCTTTTAACTACTAATTGCCGATATTCATCAGTAATACAAAAGCAAGCCAAAAGGCAATATATTTATGCAAGAATCAACAAAATTTTAACCTTGTTGCTATTAAGTGATCATTGTGAATTAAATAAAATAAATGAGAATCCTTATTTTTTTTTATTTTTCAGCACGGATTTTTATACATTTCTTGAGTACAACAGGGTTACATAGACATTTATGACATATCAATCATTGTCAGAACACAAATAGCACCACTTCTTCGTTTTACACGTATAGCCCACATTCTTAACAAAGCTTGGTAAAGCAAACTTTCTAGAGTCATAAAACCATAATCGTTTAGGGTCATATATTTACTTTCTAAGAAGTGGGAGGGTCTTTCATTTATGCATCCTAGGTGCAATCTCCAGACTTTGAGACGCCAATGTAGCCATAGCAGAAGAGTCAGCATAATTACTCATATGTGCAGATAGCAACTGCCAGGGGGGAGAGGGCCCAGCTGGGCTCCCACAACTCCCCTGTTTTATTTTTTTTTATAGGTGTATTATTTTTTTATTTTATTATTATTTTTTTATAATTATTCATACATTGTCAGCAGGCATCTTTGTTAGGTACAAATTGTAAACAACATATGTGCCTACATTTCTCATTTGTCCCCTTCCCCCAATTCCCACCCCGCTCCCTCGCCCTCCCTCCCTCTCAGGTTCAATTTAGTGAGTAACCTTGATGTACATAAGGGTGTCCCCGCCCCGCCCCCCATCAATCCCTTTCGGTTAAATCAACTTCTTTGTTTATCGAGGGTCTCTCCTTTTCCGTCTGAAGACCTTCTTATGTCCCATCTTCTCCCTAGCATCCGCATATTAGGGAGAACATATGCTTACTTACTCTTTGTGACTGGCCAATCTCACTTAACATAATGTTTTCCAGTTGCATCCATTTCCCTTCAAATAACATGATTTTGTTCTTCTTTATGGCTGAGTAAAATTCCGTTGTGTACAAATCCCATAGTTTTGTAATCCATTCATCTGTTGATGGACATCTTGGCTGCTTCCATAGTTTGGCTATTGTGAATTGTGTAGCTATTAACATAGATACACATGGTTGGTCTGATAGTTTGGTTTCTGATCTTTTGGGTAGATACCCAGAAGTGGTATTGCTGGATCATATGGTAGGATCATTCCCATTCGTCTGAGGATCCTCCATACTGTTTTCCAAAGTGGTTGCACTAGATTGCAGTCCCACCAACAATGTATTAGAGTTCCCACTTCTCCACATCCTCGCCAGCAGTTGTTGTTGCTCGTGTTTTTTTTTTTTAATTTTTTATTGTAATAACTCGTGCAATATAGCATACATCTTTGTTAAGTACAAATTGTTAACAACATATTTGCACACAATTCTCATTTGACCCCTTCCCCGATTCCCTCCCAATTCCCTCCCCCTCCCTCCCCCTAAGGTTCACTTCAGTGAGTGACCTTGATATGATTGTGTAGGTACATCATGTGCTTTAGGGTGTCCCTCTGCTCCATGAATCCACTACAATTAAATCAATTTCTTTGCTTATCGAGGATCTCTCTTTTTCATCTAGAGACCCTCCTATGCCCCATCTTCTCCCTAGCATCCACATATT
>PVLC010040638.1:0-13481 GCA_004027655.1 Graphiurus murinus
GCAGGTGCTGCAGACACGGCAAAGGGCCAGCGTGGCGGGAGCAGAGAGAGGGCAGAGGTGGGAGAGTGACGTCAGAGAGGTGGACCGGGAGGCAGATCCTGTGGGGCCCTGGAGGCCATGGGAGGGCTTGGCGTCCTGCCTGTACCACCACGATAGCATCGTCTGTAAGGGAACCTTGACGTCAGAGAAGCACTGGGCACTGCGCAGAGGGCTTGCTCGTGTCCTGGATCGAACGCGATCCTGCTATGCGACCTCCAGACGCAGAGCTGTGTTTACTGTGCTCATCTTCAAGATGAACCAGATCCAGAGACTATTGAGAAAATGACCTGCTTCCCAGGGATCAACCTGATGGCGGTTTGACCCGGTGTCTCTCTCTCTCTTTTTTTCATAATTATTATTATTTTTTATTGGTGCATTGTAATCATACATCTCTGTTAGGTACAAGCTGGTAAAGGCATAACGCACACATTTCTCATTTAATCCTTCCCCAATCCCTGCCCCATTCCCTTGCTCTCCCTCCTTCTCAAGCTCAGTTTAGTGATTGACTTTGATATGTTTGTGAAAGTACATCATGTGCATTAGGGTGTTTCTACCCCCCCCAATCACCTTCAGTTAAGTCACCTTCTTTTCTCATCTAAGGTTTCTCCTTCTTCATCTAGAGTCCCTCTTATGTCCTGCTTTCTCCCTAGCTTCTGCATATTAGGGAGAGCATAAGATTTTTTACTTTTTGTGACTGACTAATCTCATTTACTATAATGTTTCCCAGTTCCATCCATTTCCCTGCAAATGACATGATTTTGTTCTTCTTTATGGCTGAGTAAAATTCCATCCTCTACATATCCCATAGTTTTGTAATCCATTCATCGGTCCCATGTCTCTTCATGTCTGTGCCCTTGCTCTTTCTACTGGACCTGGGTTCTAGTCTAGGCTGTTTATACTTCTAACGTGGAACACCGATGAAAAGTGGAAACTCTGGTCCTAGCGTTTAGTGAGGGTCTTGGTCCATTTTCTATTTCTAAAACTGAATCCCACAGACCAGGAGACTCATGACGAATGGAGCTTTACTTAGTGCATGGTCCTGGAGGCTGGGGAATTGAGGAGCATGACACTGGTGTCGGGTGAGGGTCCCCTGCTGCAGGACGACATGGAATAGAGCAGCCTGGCGAGAGAGGACAGCGTGCTTGAAAGAGCCCGCTTTTGCAGCCAGGCCGCTCTGGTGTTGCTGAACTTGCTTCTGTGACAGCAACATGAATCCATTCACTGAGGCAGAAGGAGTAAGATTCCCGCACACAAGCTTTGGGGAGACAAGTTCAAACTATAGCATCTTTTATCTTTTTTAGTGTATGTGATACAGGGGATTGAACCCAGGAATATTCTACCTCTGAGCTACACCCCAGTCCCTCCTAATATCCCCCCCCCCTTTTTTTGAACAAGGTCTCGCTAAATTGCTAAGGATTTTGCTAAATTCCTGAGGCTACTCTTGAAACTGCAATCCTCCTGTCTCAGCCTCCTGATTACAGGCATGTGCCACCAAGCCTGGCTTCTTTTTTATTTTTTTTGTACAGGAACTCTCTCATTTCCTGAAGCTTTTCACTATCTTCAGATACAAAGGAAGGCAGGTGACACACGGCCCAGGCATGGAGACAAGCGCAAGCACTGCCTCTGTCTACCATCTTTCCCTTATTTCTGACCCCACACTTGACCTCTGAACTCAGTGGCAGAATTCCATCTCCCCAGTTTTGACTTTTGGCATTCTCTACATAGAATATGAGTTTTACTGATGCTTTGGCAAATAAGTGGTCCAAACCCAACCCAGCCTTGAGACCTCATCTGGAGTTATTTGCCCGGCAGACATCTCAGCCATCCTTTCTCCCTCTAATCCAGCCGCCGGGAAGTCAGCTCCTATTCTTAGACAGTTAGTATTCATCTTTGATTCTTGAGTTCCTTTTGAATCCCGTTAAACCCTGGGCTGCAAGGTTTTTCTGGATATTGTCTCTGTGGGGTCTTTGACAGTATTTTTTTTTTTCACAGACCACTCAGCCTGAGCCAATTCGATGAATGGAGTCCTCAGAAATAGGTCTCCATTAAACAAACAGATCTGCTAAGCTAATAAACTCTGCAGTGGGCCGAGCAAGCTTCCTCTTATGTAATCTTTCTGTGTGGTGGCCAGGCTGGGCTGGGGAGGGAAGCAGCTGCTTTCTCAAGGGCCCTTGTGTCGTCCTGGTCACTGCTGCAGTTGACAGAGGGACAAAGTACAATCACGTACTTTCCCACGCTCCACTTCTGGACTCCTGGGTCCTCCGTCAGTGAATGTGAGAATCCTCGGAGCAGAGACCTCAGGCAGTGAATTGCTGTGCACCCTCGCAGCGCCAGGGCCTGCTCCAATCTTCCACTGAGAATGCCCTGTCCTCTCTCAGTTAAACTTTTTATTTCCTCTAGCCCTCCAATCCTTGATTCCCTTTGATCACGTAGTTCTCTCTCTCTCTCTCTCTCTCTCTCTCTCTCTCTCTCTCTCTCTCTCTCTCTCTCTCTCTCTCTCCCTCTTATCTATCTATCTATCTGTCTGTCTGTCTGTCTGTCTGTCTGTCTGTCTGTCTATCTATCTATCTATCCTGGGAATTGAACCCAGGGGCATTCTATCTCTGAGCTACACCCCAGTCCCTCCCTTTCTCCCCCCCGTTTTTTGAAACAGGTTCTCTCTAAATTGCAAAGGATCTTGCTAAATTTCTGAGACTATCCTTGAACCTGCGATCCTCCTGTCTCTGCCTCCCAAGTACTGGGATTATAGGCATCATCACCATGCCCGGCTTGATCACCTAGTGCTCTTACCCTACAGACAGCACGCTTCCTTTGAAGGAAACAGAGGCATCCTTTGTCTCTTACCTTGTGAATACCACATGGGAACACATGTCGCACCAACAGACCACAGCATGAGTGCAGCCCCCACCCTCAGGGGGGGCTTATTTCCTTGTTCTCTGTTCTGTTTCTTGATTTCTCCCTTGAAACAATTTCTCCAGTTAAGCACAAATGAAATGCCCTTCTTTTACCTTCTCAAGTGCTGGCTCCTTACTTTGAGTCGAACCTTCAATAAGCATTTGAAGATACCTTAAATGAACCATTTACAGAGCAGGAGGAGCAGCAGCACGGATCTGGACAGAGCTTGGCTAAGGCTCTTTCATGAGAACATATGAGAATTGATGTCAGAATTACATTGAATAAAGCCAGGCATGGTGGTGCACACCTGTAATCCCAGTACTTGGGATGCTGAGACAGGAGGATCACAGGTTTGCAGAGAGCCTCAGCAACTTAGGCTTTCAGCAATTTAGTGACCCTGTTTCCAGATAAAAAGTAAAATAGGACTGAGGGTGTAGCTTGGAGGTAGAATGTCCCTGAATTACAAGGAACATTCTTTTATAGTTACATACGGAGGCTTTTCATTATTCATGGTAGTAATGATCTGTAAAGTCACTATAAAATCTGCATTAATGAATACTGGCCCACTGCTCTTGGGGAAATACAGGCTCCTGTGAGCCTCTGGTCACATTTTCCTCAAGTGATTGATTGACACATCACCTTGTTTTATATGTATTTCTGCTTTAAAGATGTGTGTGTGTGTGTGTGTGTGTGTGTGTGTGTGTGTGTGTGTGTGTGTGTGAGAGAGAGAGAGAGAGAGAGAGAGAGAGAGAGAGAGAGAAGGAGATTAGGGATTGAATTTAGGAACATTCTACCTCCTAGCTACACCCCCAGTCCTTCTTATTTTTGTTTTGAAACAGGATCTTACCAGGTTGCTGAGAGTCTCTCTAAGTTGTTGAGGCTGGCCTTGAACCTGTGATTCTCCTGTCTCAGCCTCTCAAGTACTGGGATTGCAGCTGTGCTCCACCACATCCAGCTTTAAAGACACTTTAGTTAATATGTATTGGGATTGATTAACTTTGAACTCATGGCCAACAGCATCATAACTCATTCCAGAACAAGGCTTACCTAACGCACATTTTCTTCAGAAGGCACACCTCAGCCTTCTTGCACTTAGGAACACTACACACACTCTAGCACATATGCTTGGGGACCATTTTAGACAACAAATCAACAAAAATGGGGGGGGGGAGATGGCACTCAATAAACCACAGAAAGGCTGATTATTTACAGGACTAGGGCTGAAACAGGCAGAGTGTCTGTCATCTTGTTCAACCCTAGCTGGGAACATGTATGTCAGGTAATTAAAATATTTTGCCACTTGATGCAGGTGCACAGAGATTGCAAAAGTGCCACAAGTATTGATTCTGGGTTACAAATAAATTTTAGTGAGTTGGCAGATTTGCAAATATGGAATCCATGAAAAAATGAGGAAAGCATCTCTGTCAATATATAATAAATGTGTCTAGTTCTTATTACATAATGTGATCTTCATGAAGTCCTTCCAGGTATCATATGCAGACTTAAGGGCTGGGTTGCTTCATCCTGACTATGCAAATCAAAACACAGGTGCCCAGGTAAAGAGAATGTGTTCAACAAAGCTTACCCAGGCCTGGGCACACTGTCTGCTACTTGTGTGCCTTTGACAGTAGGAGACCAGGACCAAGTAGATGTGAGTCTACACAGACACAACGAATTCATTTCCACATGGATTGATATAGCCTCCAGTATAAGGGGTGAGGGCTTTGCCCTCTGCTCTTGGCCTGGATAAAATCCGGAGGAGCTGAAATCATCCAAGCTCATTTTTTAGTGTCAGTGGTGACCTTAAGTCATCTTCCAGCTCGGAGACAACGAGAGCTGCTGAGTCTCTGCTGCCTGGAAGCTGCACAGAGGGGCCCCATCAGTGTCTTTGGATCCCACCATCCAGCTGCCCTGGCCGAGCACAGCTGCACTTCCAGGAACCAAGGAGCCAAAGCCAACTGACACTGCGCAGAAGCAGGAAGCCTCTCTGTGTTAGTCTTGAGGCTGCCATAACAAACCGCCACAAACTCAGAGGCTTAAAACAATAGAAATGTATTCTCTCCCAGCTCTGCAGGCCAGAAGTCGGAACCTGGCAGGGCTGCGCTTCCTCCTGCTTGGCAAGGCTTTACGGGAGAATCTTCCTGACTCCCACCAGGAGTCAGGAAGATTCCTTGGCGGTGGCCACATCACTCCAACCTCTGCCTCCATCTTCAGGTGGCCTTCTCCTCTGTGTGCCTCTCTTCTGTCTGTCTTGTAAGGACATTTGCCATTGGATTTAAGGCTCAGCTGGATCATCTGGGATGATCTCATTTCGAGATCTTTAACTTAATTATGTTTACTTAATGATGTTACATTTGCCAAATACAGTCACAGTGGTAGGTTCTGGGTTTGGCATGGATACACTGTTTGGGATGGGGATACTTTTCAGCACATTGCACTCTTCCTTCCTTCCTTTTTCTTTTCCTTTCTTTCTTTCTTTCTTTCTCTCTTTCTTTCTTTCTTTCTTTCTTTCTTTCTTTCTCTCTCTCTCTCTCTCTTTGGTACTGGGGATTAAACCCAGGGGCATTCTATCTCCGAGCTATACCCCCAGTCCTATTTTTTATTCTTTATTTTGAAACAGGGTCTCACTAACACTACAGATAAGTCACTAAACCAAAGTCTCAGAGACGGTCTCTGCCTAAAACGAAACTACACCGGAAGGCTTTCACAAAGTTACCCTTAATTGATGTTTACTGCATGAAGAAACAAGTAAGCTATAACTACCTCTTTCACAATGAAATCTTGGCAAATCCCCTTATTGAATGACAGTCGCTAAAACCATCGGGCAATGGAAAACATTTGTTACATTGAGTTGAACCAAACCTGAAGGCAAAAACAAAGTAGAAAAGCAAAATGGAATTAAATATACCTGTTTTGATGGCTCGTTTTATGTGACAGCGTAACCTTATGTGGCTGGGCCCTCGTGCCCAGGTATTTGTTCAGACATTATTCTGGATATTTCAGGGAGGGTGTTTTCAATGAGATTTACTTTTTTGTTTGTTTGCTTGTTTTGGAGGGTGGTGCTGGGTATTGAACCCAGAGGCATTCTACCGCCAGCCAAATTTTATTTCTTATTTGGATACAGGGTCTCACTAGGCTGCTGAGAGCCTCACTAAGTTGCCGAGGCTGGCTTTGAAACTTCGATCCTCCTGTCTCAGCCTCCCAAGTACTGGGATTACAAGTGAGATTTACTTTTAAATCAGTAGACCTCGAGTAAAGCCCTTCATACCTGAGCAAGCTGCACCCAACCCACTAAAGGCCCGAGGAGAACAAAAGGTGGACCTCCATGAGCAAGGAGGAATTCTCCAGCAGACTTTCTTTGGACTTCCTCGGTGGCAACAGTTCCTCCCCGTCCACCAGAAGATTGCTTTGGTCTTGAGCTTTAGTTCTTTCCTGAGTCTTCAGGCTACTGAACTGCACCACTGAATCTTGGACTCACCAGAACTCCATAATCATGCAAGTCAATTTCTTAAAGTAAAATCTCCATGTACACACACACACACACACACACACACACACACACACACACACACAGTATTGATTTTGTTTCTCTGAAGAACCCTGACTAATTCATTCATGCTCTACCAAAAGACAAATGCAAAACCAGTGGCAGTAACCTCCAATTTATTTATTTTTTTTGGCCTGACTAAAGTTGATACGACTCTGTCCACCATTGTGTTAAAAGGCTTAGTACTAGTGTTCTTTGTTTCCCCCAGATATATGTATAGCACTTTGAACTTCATGATGATGTACAACTACAATGCACCAATAATGGTATAAAAATCTTTCAGTCGGGCATGTTAGCACACACCTGTAACTCCAGTACTTGAGAGGCTGAGACAGGAGGATCTCGGGTTCAAGGCCAGCCTTAGCATTTTAGTGAGGTCCTCAGCAACTTAGTGAGACTCTGTTACAAAATAAAAAGTAAAATAGGGCTGGGGTGTAGCTCAGATGTAAAAGTCCTCTGGATTCAGTCCCTAGTAGCACACACACACCACCATCACCACCACCAACAATAACAGTAGTAGTAATAATAATAATTATAACGATTTTCTGAAAAAGCCTAGTATTCTTAGAAGTCATGTTAAAATGTTTATCTTTTATAGTCCATGGTCTCAAAAGCAAATTCAGTTCATTTAATCATATGCATACTTTACTTTTACATTTGGGTTGTTGCTAGGAACAGCTCCTCACACTCATGGCTGGTATCACTGCCAAGTGTTCCACGCTGGGATGGGAAAGTCCACTCCATCTTTGCTTGTGATCTGAGGAACTCAAAGTCTTATCCCTAACCGGTAACATCCACATCACCAGGAACTTATTCGAAATGCAAATTCTCAGGTCTCACCTCAAATCTACTGAACAGAAACTCCCAGGATGAGGCTCAGTAATCTGTGTTTAGCAAACTTTCCAGGTGATGGAAGCTTAAGTTTGAGAACCACTGGTTTAAATATACGAGACTAAGACATTTCCCCAGTTTCCTTAATTACAGAAGATAAAAATATTCCCCCAAACACCTCTCTTGACTGGTAAGGTCGTGAAGAGAATCACTCATCTCCAACCAGAAATCTGATTTTGTCACACCTCTGAAATGAGCAAAAGTGGCAAAATCAAGCAGATTCCTACAAGTGCTCGACACTTCCACTTTATTATTTTTTATTTATTTATTTATTTATTTTGGTACTGGGGATTGAACTCAGAGGCATTCTACCTCCAAGCTACACCCCCAGCCCCATTTTTTATTCTTTATTTTGAAACAGGGTCTCATTAAGTTGCGGAATGCCTCACTAGATAGCTGAGGCCGGCCACGAACCCGGATCCTCCGGTCTCAGCCTCCCAAATGCTGGGATTACAAGCGTGCGCCACCACGCCCGGCTTATTATTTATTTATTTATTTATTTTTGCGTGGTACTGGGGGTTGAACTCAGGGGCATTCTCCCTCCAAGCTATACCTCCGGCCCTATTTTTTTTATTCTTTATTTTGAAACAGGGTCTCCCTAAGTTGCGGAGGGCCTCACTAGGTAGCTAAGGCTGGCCTCAAACCTGGATCCTCCGGTCTCAGCCTCCCAAATGCTGGAATTACAAGTGTACGCCACCACGGGCCCAGCTCTTAACTTCCCCTTTAGACAGACTCAATTCCTCCTCATTTTTGGTCCTGTTCTTTCCTCATTCTTTATTCTGTTACTCAAATTGTCCACCCCTGTCTCCAATTCACCCATCCATCATTGAAAGCAGAGCTCAGATCTCTTTGCTCTCTCACGAAGTCTTTCAAGTGTTTCTTGCATCTGGTTGGAATATTGCATTTTCTCGTTCAGTTACTTTAACATTGGATCGCATTGATCTTCTCTCACTTTCTGCTCCACACAGAAGAGTGCAAATATATTTAAGAAGGGGCATACAACTTTAGGCACAGAGCACAATTCTGAACACAGAGTGGATCAGCAGTAAGCGCTTGCCGGAGTGAAGGGGGTTACCAGTAGTAATCACCATTAATTTTGCTGGTCTCCAGCAACCGCTAGCAGATTTGCTTATCGTTTACCCAGATATTGGGAAGAAGTCTCCATTCATTGTCCAGAAATAATTACATTCTAGAGAAGAGAAAGTAAACATACAGAAAGAAATATAAAAAAAATTGGACTAGGCCATTATAGAGGTGCAAACAAAGAGCTCTGGGATTACAAAAGTGGGGGGAAATTATCACCATGTAAACCAGCAGCCAGACCACCACTGGCACTCAGGACGTATTATTATTATTATTTTTTGACACTGGGGATGGAACCCAGAGGCATTCTACCTCCAAGTTATACACCCAACCCAATTTTATTTCTAATTTGGAAACAAGGTCTCACTAAATTGCAGGGGGCCTTGCTAAATTGCCCAGGCTGGCTTCGAACCTGTGATCCTCCTGTCTTAGCCTCCCAAGTACTGGGATTACAAATGTGTACCACCATGCCTGACTCTCAGGAAGTATTTCGGATGGACTAAATGGTGTCCAGATTTTGTAGGTTTTCAATAGAACTTGATACATACTCAAGAAGTGCTCCTGAGCCGGGCGTGGTGGCGCACGCTTGTAATCCCAGCATTCGGGAGGCTGAGACAGGAGGATCCGAGTCCGCAGCCAGCCTCAGCTACCTAGTGAGGCACTCTGCAACTTAGTGAGACCCTGTTTCAAAATAAAGAATAAAAAATAGGGCTGGAGGGGGGTGTAGCTCGGAGGTAGAATGCCCCTGAGTTCAATCCCAAGTACTGCAAAGAAAAAAAAAGTGCTCCTGGAATGAATAAATGAACTCTTTAAAACTTTATGCCCAAGTCTCTAGTATGATCCCCGTCTCAGGCCAGGAGCATTCCTGATACATGGTGGGCACTCTGGTTTCTAGAGTCTGTGAACATAGTTGATTCTGTAGCAGGAATTTGCCTTTGCAGAGTGGATCAGGAATGTGCTCCTACACTGGGAAGTTAGAATCCTGTTGTCGTGACTCCGTCCCTCCTCCCTTGGGTAGTAAACCACACATGGGCATCATCTGATGGTTGGAAATTCCCAGGCATCTGCTCAGCATCCCTGGGGAGCTGAACCCTTCCATTCCCTCTGGGGGTCCTAAGTTAGGTCTGCTAACATGACTCACCAGTTCACCCACACAGCTGCTCTCCCCCGAGCTCTGGAACTGCTGAGGAGCAATGAGCTGAATAGAGAACGTCTTTGTGAACAGGGACGGTGCCTCCCCTCATGCAAGGGTTTGTTACCTGTGAAGAAGGAAATGACTTACCCCCCGATTGGACAACTTTCTGGTATAGTAGAAAGAATACTAGAATGAGAACCAGGAGATTAACTTGATTGTGTGACTATGTTAAAATCAGGAGATTGTTGGGCTTCTATTTATTCTGTAGGATGAACAGATCATCTAGCATATCCCTAAGATCCTTCTAGCATCAATATTCTATTATTTGTGATTTCACTGGGCTCTTATGCCTATTAAGTATAAGTTTAGAGGCATCAAAGAATATGTTTGCCTCAAAGCATAATGTTCACCTTGTTTAAGCTCAGACTTGCTTAAGGTTTGAGTTAATTTCTCATCATTTTATGCAACCATTTGGGATAGCTGGAAAATCCTAATATATCAGTTTCTAAATGTCTAGTTTAGAAAGCATGCTGCTAACCTCTGATCTACTCTGTTTCATTTGCTATATTTTTAGAACCGAGCCTAATTAGCCAGACCATAAAGTCAATGTTCTAAACTATAAACAAAGGGCTTTGCATGATTTAAACCATCTCTTCAGAGCTGGGCAGTCACTGGAGTTCAGAGAGATTGGATCTACTGAAGTCCAAGTTGCTCAAACCATGTGGTCTCCCAGGCCACCTGGCCCAAAATGGTTAGTATTTTTAGAAACTGGTGTAGGGTTACTATTGAGAAATGTATGATAAAATTACTTGCAGCAGCATTTGTTGGCTCAACTATCTAGTCTTGAAGTCTGCTTTGTGTTGGATGACAAGGTGAATAAAGTGTCTGGAAGTAGGGGATCTGACGCATTTAGAGATTTTTTTTTCCCCATAAGCTTCTGGATAGAGCTGACCTCAAACATCACAAGAATGCATTCTCTCTTAGGGACTTGTTATTTTTGGTCACTTGCGGGCTGCAGTATTAGAAGTTCAGGAGGACGCTTCCTTATCCCACACTTGACACAATGGCAGCAGATGTGGCCATGCCAGTGTTGGAAGGGAGGGAAAATCCTGGTGTATCTGCTGTTCCCAGGGGTACAGAAGAGACCCAGATATGTGGGGCAGTGAGGATCTAAAAGACCACATTGTTTTTTAGGAATTAGAGAAATTTTATTTAAAAATAAGCATTGAGCATTGTAACAATCATGTTTTTCAAGTTGAAAAAAATTATTAGTGTCTGAATTAAAATGGAAAGTTTATTTAGTATAGAAAATTGGGATGTAATACTGAAATGAGAAATGAGTTAATATATCAGTAAGGGCAAAAATGACATAACTATAAAATAGTTAATGACCTAAGTGGAAGTAATTCAAATATCATGAAATAAAAATACTGGAGAACAGAATGTGGAAGATATTAGGATAATTTTTTTTTTTTTTTTTCATTTGTGTAAAAGACCACATTTAAATGTTCTTAGGTTAATACTCCATAAAATCTCAGAAAATTTTAATGAGAATTCTTTTGTTGGAGCATTTTGTTGTTGTTGTTTTGTTTTGTTTTGCTTTCCTTTATTCTTTGTTTTAGACCATTCTGGGTCAGGGAATTCAAACTTCCTAATACTAATCATATCGATGACTATCCTCTGTTGAGAACCCACCCCCATCTAGAACTGTGATGTCTAAGGCAGTAGCTTCATGAGACTATTTAAATTTAAATTTAGCCAGGCGTGGTGGTGCAGGCTTGTAATCCCAGCATTTGGGAGGCTGAGACCAGAGGATCCGGATTCACAGCCAGCCTCAGCTACCTAGTGAGGCCCTCCACAACTTAGTGAGACCCGGTTTCAAAATAAAGAATAAAAAATGGGGCTGGGGGTGTAGCTTGGAGGTAGAATGCCCCTGAGTTCAATCCCCAGTGCCGCAATAAATGAATAAATGAATAAATAAATAAATAAATTTAAATTTAATTTAAAAATTGGTTCCTTAGTCATACATTGCAAATACTCAGTAGCAACATATGGCTAGGAGCTACCATAATAGACCAGGCAAAAGAGGAAATTTCTATCATTGCAGAAAGTTCTATTAGACAGTGCAGTGAGCACTAGCTAAATATCTTGTGGGGGTTATTCTTAATCCTCACACATTTCTACATTAATAATTGCTATCCTATTTTTTTTGCTGCTGCTATTGTTTGAATGTTGAGTGTCCCCCAAAAGTCGATATGTTAAAGGATGGTTCCATTTGGGGGGGGGTGTTGAATCTTCAGGAGGTGGTGCCACGAGGGAGCTCCTTAGATCATTGGGAGCATGCTCTCGAAGGAGGTTGTGAGGGGGCCTGGTCTCTCTCTTTTTGCACCTATTCAACACGGGACCATTTGTTTCTATGCATGCTCCCACCATGATGTGCTACCATCCATCTCCCTCACCAGAGACCAAGCCAATGGGGTTGCTCAAGCTTGGACTTTGAACCTCCCAAATCATGAACTAAATAACCCTCTCTACTTCATAAAGATCCCATGTCTGACATTTTGTTATAGTGATGAAAAGCTGACTAATGCAGCTGCCAGGGAAACTGAATTTCAGAGAGATTTAATGATCCGCCCAAATTCATGTACAGAGTAAGTGGCAGAGATAGAACACAACTTTAAGTTGGTCTGGTTCCTAAGCCCCTATTCCTGCATTTACACCAATTTTTATTGGAATTTCTCATCATAGAACTTTCTTTTTCAAAAAGTCTTTCAAAAGGACATTCTTTAAAGAAGAGTTATCATTGAGCTATTGAGATTTTGAGTAGATAGTTCAAACTACCAAGAAAGTTTTTTAAGTTGTTGAGAAAATGTCAGGGGGCTTTGGTATGGTTACATGTAAATGTGGGTTACCACATTTAAGCATAAGTAATGAAAACCAGATTTGAAAGTTGTTAGACTATGCCTGATAGTTCATAGTATAAGAAATGGATATAGACATGCTTGAGTATGCCATTCCAATCATGCTGCCAAAGTCAACAAGAGCCAACCTGCCATTAGGTATCACCTATAAAACACAAGAAATAAGCCAAAAATATGACTCCATTTTAGAGAAAAATCATATTTTGTCTAATCTTAAAGACTATATGTATAGTTCTAGAACACACCTTAAGAAAATCTTTAAAGCACTGGATAAAAAGAGTTCAGATATGGGAATCTAAATTCATTAAAGAAATGGATAACCTCTAGACAAAAGGAGAGAAAACAGGAGAGCTTTTTGCCAATGGAATGATAAGGATGGGATTATGGCTGGTCTTTATGTTTCTCAAGGACAGAACAGGCTTTATTCATCCTCTTTTAAATCTATGGCATGCTACATATTACTGGCATACAGTTGTTGCTCATTAATAGTTTCCTGAATTGAGCCAAATGCAAGAACTTCGTGTTTCCACAAATCCTGATGAAAGAATTTATTTTACTAATGGGCAGATGCCACAATCTGGCATTTTGGTTGATTTTTGAAGGAGCAGCCTTTCTCTCTTCTAACATGCACATTCTCTACTACAACACATTTGTCTTTGACATTTTGATCAGTTTAATCTTTATTATGATCTTTATTATGACCTATCCTCTCAAATATTCTATGAGAAGGCAAACCTTATACCCTTCAGACAGGCTGACCCTTCAAAGTCTCAGAGCTCAGCTCCAAGAGAATTTATGTGTGCCCTACCTTGGATGCCCAAAGGATGCTCTGAGTACAGACTGTGAGTCCTTGAAGCTTGGGTGTCTGCCCTGGAAGGCAATCTGGACAGACATGACACCAGCTGTCCTCAAATGGGAGAGAGGACAACGTGTTTATGTCACAGGGAATGAGAACCAAGCCAGAGGGCAG
>PVLC010040639.1:0-13752 GCA_004027655.1 Graphiurus murinus
TGGATGCAACTGGAAAACATTATGTTAAGTGAGATTAGTCAGTCACAAAGGGTTAAGAAGCATATGTTCTCCCTAATATGTGGATGTTAGGGAGAAGATGGGGCATAGGAGGGTCTCCAGATGAAAAAGAGAGATCCTCGATAAGCAAAGAAGTTGATTTAATTGTAGTGGATGCATGGGGCAGAGGGACACCCTAAAGTACATGATGTACCTACACAGTCATATCAAGGTCACTCACTGAAGTGAACCTGAGGGGGAGGGGGGGAGGGAATGGGGAGGGAATCGGGGAAGGGGTCAAATGAGAATTGTGTGCAAATATGTTGTTAACAATTTGTACTTAACAAAGATGTATGCTATATTGCACGAATTACTACAATAAAAATTAAAAAATAAATTAAATAAATAAATAAATAAATAAATAAATAGGCAAGAATTTAATGCTAGGGGGAAAATGTGCAGTGGCCTATATGTCACATCCTAGGGAAGACAGCCAGAAGCAGGCTCAGTGTGCTGTGGGGTGAGTCTATAAAACTCAGTGTGTTGATAGTTAACACCAAATTCCAGGTAAATGGCAAGACTGCAGTGTCAGGGTACTGAAGTAAAGGTAAGAGGCTTAGAGGAGTGGAAGTAGAAATGTGGAAATCTAGTTCTTATGTGGAACCACATAATCCAACACTTGTCACTTGACTAGGCTTCTAAGGTAGGCTGATGGGGTGCTTCTTTAGCTAAGATACAGCTGTGTGCACACTGTTGACAGCTGTTCCCCTGTAGGCAGCACCAAAGAACAGAAGATTCTTTAATTAACCTGAGCTCCCTAGTATCAATGCAAAGAACATGCAGATGGAATTAATGCAGATGGTGGGATTCTGGAATGCAGAGGCCAGGTTATGGCATTTAACAGTGGCAGATGAGACATAATTACTAAAACCTATCGCAGAGCTACAATGACAATGAGAATAGCTTGTTGCTTGGGATCTGTGGTGAGGGCTAATAGATCATGGCATTAAATGATAGGTCAATACCTGATTATAGGATTATTTAGCTTGTGTAACAAAAGAAAAAATGAGAGAGAAATAAATGGTGGAAGGAAGGGAGGAAGGAAGGAAGGAAGGGTGGAAGGTGGAAGGGACCTGCTGCATAAAAACCCTTGACTCCCCAGTGTAAGACAGTCCATGCACTCCTTTATTAATTGGAATAGTAGAGTGAAAAATCCTGCAATGTTCCCTCATTAGTGTTTATTTTAAATATTCCCCAGACCCCTCTTGGATGAAACCTGTGTTAATACATCTGGCTAAAATTGCACAGGAATAAAAGTGAATATTCAAACTTCTCCCAGAATGGTTGACAATGAGTATTGACAAACTTCTGATGCCAGAGAAACAAAAGTCCTATCAGGATCTTTCCACTATTTAGAGCCCCATAGAGACCAGTTATTACTGGAGTTCTAGGCCAAGTCATTTCACCATGGAGCCAGTCTTCTTTCATCCCATCCCTTTGATCATTTCTCTAGTCTCCAAGTGTATAATTGGTATCAGTGTACTTAGTAGCTGGTAGAACCTTCATTTGGTTCTTTAATCTATGGAATAGGGGCCATGCTGATAGTATGGATGAAGTAAGTCCCTAGAATGGCCATCTATGCTGCTGTCTTCCCCAGAAGAGTCAGTAAGTCAAAAGTAATAATGTACCCAGTAGAAATTGAAGTAATTAAACCTCCATTAAAGATTTGAAGTACTAAAGTATACCACAGCACCGCTGCCCATTATAATCACATTCAACCAGTTTGTATAACCTCCAGAAATGACTATGACCCTTGAAAAATGACAGTGGTCTATTGTTGCCATGGCCAAGTACCTACCTGATTTCTATTTCTCCTTTCTTTCTTTCTTCCTCCTTTCTTTCTTTCTTCTTTCTTTCTCATTTCTTTCTTTTTCTACTTTGATTCTTTTTGGCACTAGGGATTGAACCCAGGGGCATTCTACCTCCAAGCTACACAACCATCCCTTTTTATTTTGAAACAGGATCTGACTATGTTTCTAAGTGTCTCACTAAGTACATGCTGACCTAGAACCTGCAATCTTCCTGCCTTAGCTTCCCAAGTACTGGATAACAGGCTTCCTGTCTGGCTGTTGTGGTTGATTTCTATTGGAACAGGTAAACACAGCATCTAAAACTGGCTAATACATTCTTCTCAAAACATATTAGTAAGGAAGAACAAGGAGGAACAAAAAATTTTTAATTTATGTAAAAAGGACAGAGGTATTTAGTGGCTCAGGGCATTGTTAATTCTTCTATTTTCTTTCACAACATAGTACTTAGGGACATTGATCATTGCCACAGACTGAGTGGTCATATCCTTACCCAATTTATATGTTGAAACCTAATCCCCAATATGAGGATATTGGGAGATGGGGCCTTTGGATTCTGCCCTCATAAATGGTATTAATGAGCTTATAAAAGAGGCTGCAGAGGGAGCTGCCCCCCTTCTACCATATGAGGACACAGTGAGAAGGCACCATCTACCAATGAAGACATGGTACCTTGCCAGGCATTGAATCTTGATCTTGGACTTCCCAGCCTCCAGAATGCAAAGAAATGAATTTCTATTCTTCATAAAATACTCAGTCTATAATATTTTTGTTATAGCAACCTGAAAATACTAAGATACTTATCTTTGTAATTTCTAGAACATCCTGCAGATCCATTCTATTGATGACATAAAGTTAATAGTATCTTGTGAGTAGGGTAATAGGTATACTAAATACTCTAGAAAAACACAAATATCCAGAAATATGAAAATAACTTAACATGAATTCGAAGTCTGGCTCAGAGGTTAGGCTGATTTCTATAAGCCCGGTGACTACAGCATGTTGGAAGATAGTATCTAAGGTGAAAGATGGACTGTTGCCTCTCATATCTGCTATTTTCAAGAAATAGGTATAACCATGCATGGTAGTGCACTCCTGTAATCCCAGTACTTGGGGAGCTGAGACAGGAGAATCCCAAGTTTGAGGCCAGCCTCAGCAACTAAGTGAGACTCTTGGCAACTTAGACCTGGTTTCAAAATAAAAACTAAAAATAGAAGCCAGGCATGGTGTACATGGTTGTAATTCTCATACTTGGGAAGTTGAGACAGGAGGATTGTAGGTTCACAGTTAGCCTCAGCTACTTAGTGAGGCTCTCCACAACTTAGTGAGAATGTGTCTCAAAGTAACAAAAAAAAGGACTGGGGGGTGTATCTCAGAGGTAGAATGTCCCTGGGTTCAATCCCCAGTACTACAAAAAAAAAGAGAAAGAAATAGGCATATCCCCCAAAGCCTATATGTTTTTATAGTCAGCAAACTCTGCATGTGGGTAAACTACTCTGCCTTACTTAACTGATGACTTAGAAATCTAGAAGTTTGGAGCAAGGTCCAGAGAAAGAGACTATACAGCAGACCTAGGCATGGTAGGAACTGCCATATCACTAGACCTATGAGATCTCATGGATCTAATGGATCACAAGGGCACAGAACAGAGAAGGATACCTGTGAGGTTGATAAACTCTAGTACAGAACACAAGTCAAGGTTCTGAAACAAGGTCATGACTATGGTGGCCGAGGACAGCTCAATGATTGAAAAGGAGAAGGTGCAGAGTTATTATCCTCTAAGTGGATGAGCTAAATACATAGTTCATATCCTGTGTCCTGGTTCCAAACACTGTGTCCATAAAGCAAGACATGGAAGTGAATGTTTCTCTCACCATCTTTCATAATAAAATGGTTATGCAATTTGCCCTCTCCCCACAAAGTCTCTGATGTGATGTAAAAGTATTTCTTCTTGAGGTGAGATGGAGACACTGTAATTATGTGGCAGAGAAGAGATATTCAGAGTATGTGAAGCTCTGGGTTCCTTTTGGGGCTCCTCATGCCAGTAGACCAGAAGGCAGTGATCGATTAGTTTACTAGAACATGGTCTTGAACCTGATTACAACTATGCAGCATGGATTCTTCATGATTTGGGTAGTGAGGTGTATCTCACTAGCCCAGAGATTCACCAGGGTGATTTCTGATGGTCCTACACAGATGATAAGAATGAAGGATCTATGTCTACAGTCTTAATCAACACTGGCTGGCACATGTGGGTACAGAACACTTGAGAATAAAATTTTGAATCATTCATTTGGAAAAAAATAGTGTATCTAATTTTTTGGAATTAGAGGTTCTAGAATTTTGGTTAAAAAAGAAAGATAATTATTTCTTCAGCTCTGGATCCAGCAGTAGGGATTCTAGCTCATTTCATTTTATCTGCACTACTTTATTGCTCTGAACTTGACCTCTTATTCTAAACATGGCTGTGATGACTATTTCTACTTGACCATTAAACAAGCCACACAGGCACAACCTGCTAGTTCCCTACCTTGGGCAATGTTGGCCATGTCTATGGACATCTAACCTTCCATCCTAGAGTTTCCCTGACTCTTCAGGATGATATGTGCCCAGGAACTTGCTTGCAAGCGTCCATAGATAAATGAAAGTTAGTTTAGCAACCCTATGTTCACCCATATCCTGGGGGAAAAGTAAATGCATAAATGTGTGTCCCTTCCTTCTCTGGGCAGGTAGTATGTAATGTACAACTTGCAATGAATTATTTGATTTTTTCTCTTCCCTGGTTCACCTGCACCCATCCTTTATACCTGCTATGTAAAATGGTATGGGAAAATGCCCTCTTTTCTATTCTTCTGCTTCTTTCCCTTTCTTTTTAATTCTTTTCTTTTCTGCTTCACTGGAGATCAAACCCAAGACCTTATGCATTTCACATGCTTAGAAAGCACTCTACCCCTAAGCTACACCCGTACCCTTTCTAAATTTACTTTCTAAACAGTTTAAGATTATCTGATGCAGAGAACTTCGGTTTCAAGGTTGGCAGTAGGCAAAAGCAGTAAGCACTTACTGTCCCCAGTTATTATTAATCAACATTCTCCATAATTCCAATATCATCACTGCTACTTTGAAAAGCCATTAGTTCTGCTTGTTCCTGAATTCCTGGAACTTTGAATCAGAACCATCTTCACTCAGAGTCACTTGGGTGTTTACTTCTAGATAGACAGAAAGAAACAGTTGTTTGTTTAAAGAGAATGTAATGATAGGAAGAAGATCAGTCTTGGATTCAGGAGACCTAAGTAACAACTGTGGCACTTTGACAACTGTCATAAGGTCCTTAGAGATATGACTTGACCTTTCAAATCCACTTTATCCTTTCACTAAATTGAAGTCCTCTTGTTGCTTTCTGAGGTAACTTAATAGTTTAAGATTTATGGGAAATAAATTTCCCTGCCTTAATTTAGTTCTATCAAAAACTCAAGAGTGGGTCCAGAAGGAAAAACAAAACATTATCTGTTTTGGTCAACACTCTCATTACTATAATCCAAGACAACTGACCAAACAACTTAAAGGAAGATTTATTTACTCACAGATTTTAGAGATTAAGAGGTTCAGTCCATGTCAGGCCAGGTTTGCTGAGCTCGGGGCAGGAAGACAAGAAACAGAGACAGGGAGAGCACAAGGCCCCACTCTCGCATTGTGGAGACCAGAAGCAGAGAGAAAGCAGGGGGATAAAAGAACTTACATCATCCACAAGGTCACATCCCTAGGGACCCCTCCTTATCAACCATGCCCCGCTTCCATCATTGTTACTTTGTTTCCATAACAGTTAGGAGGACATTCTAAATCAAAACCATTACACTCTGCCCCCAGCCCTCTATACCCCACAGCTACCTCAAAATAAAAAATGTAGTTAGTCTAACTCCAAGAGTTTCCACAGTCTTAACAGTACCAGCATCTCTCAGTCCAAAATCCAAAATATCCTCTGAGACTCAAGGTAAACTCTTGGATGTAAGTCCCTGTAAAAACAAAATGCAAGTTGCATACATTCAATTCAATGTACAATGGCATGAAGTAAACAGTTGAATTCCCAAATGGATGAATAGGACCACAGAATGAAGGAATGGTAACAAAACAGTATTAAAATCTAGCATGGCAAGCATTCAATCCTGTAGAATCAGTTCTGGCATCCGGAGCACATGGTGGTGAGATGTGGTCTCCAAGAGACTTTAATAGTCCCACCATAGTTGATTGCAATGGAAAACATATTGGCTTTTCTAGCCTGTCTTCCTGGCTCACAGCTTGCAGCCTTTCCTCATGAGCATTCCACATTTCTGGTACTTCTGAATATTGTTTGTTTTGTTTTTCTTGCAATCTTGGCTTCACTCTCACAACTTCACAAATTGTCGCACTTGTGCTTGCTTGTAGGGATTCCAAACCTGCCACATGTTGCTTGGTTTCCAAGGCCTTCATTTTAAATCTAGGGAAAGCCTCCGTGACTCTCTTTTTCTAGCAAAGCCAGAATTATGTAGCACTAAGATTGATTGACGGCAGGAAATGTACTCATGCCTTCATTAATCTCTGCCACTGGGCTCTCTTCAATCACAGTTGTAGTGCCCACCTACATCCAGATCACATCTGGGCCCTCGTCCATCTGGGATTCTGCTGGCGCTGCTTCCATCATAACAACTGCTTCTTCCTCCCTTCATCCATCTTCCTTTTTTTTCACAATCTCTCTAGGACCCACTCTTACACATCTTTTTGGCCAAACTGCAAATCAAAAAGTATCTCTGCTTCCATTTCTACTACTGAAATTTGGTGTACTTTGGTAGAATTTTGTGGACATCAATGATACTTTGGATACTTTGCTGTTTTGAGATTTTCTCTGCCAGCTTAATCAGTTCATCATGCAAATTCAGCCTCATGCAAAGTTTCAAGACACATAAAAAATTGCCAATAAATTATTTACCAGAATGTAGCTTGTGTGACTTCTTCTACATTTTCCTATAGAGTCCTCTGTCCTCTTTGCTCTCTGAAATATTGTGAGCACAGATTCTACCATTCACCTTTCTGTCCAAAGTCTGGCCCATCCAGCTTCCTCTCACAAACCAGTTCCCAAAACTCACAATTCACATGATCATACTTTAAAATGGCCATGAACTCACTCCTCACATTTTTGGAGACTTAGTGGTCCTTCCATTTCAATTCAAGTTTGATGAGCTCAGGGCATGGTGGCATGAATAGGAGAGAGGGAGAGTGCAGGTCTCTGATCTCACATCATGGAGGCAAAAGCAGAGAGTGAACAGGGGGAAAGAGGACCTTATATTATCCTCAAGGCTACATCCCCAAGGATCCTTTATAGAAACTATGCCTTGCTTTCAACATTGCTACCTTTTTTGGTGAGAGCTAGGGGGACCTTCTAAATCCCAAATATTACGTTATCAAAGTAATATAATTTTTTGCATGTATCCACATGAAGAAATGGAAGGAATTTATGCAGGGAGAAAATGACTTTGCCTTTGAACCCCATGGGAGAAGACATATAAAGTCATGATTATGAGAGCTGCTTACTGCACCAGCCATTTTGAGATTATCTGCATTTAGATATAAGCTGCATCTTAATGATCACTAGTGGCTCATGATTATTCTTATGTTCTAAAATTATTCCAATATGTAATTGCACTTTTAAATTAAACACACACACATTTCCACATTTCCTCTTTAGAAATATTAAAGTTGTTCTAAGAAATGAAAGATACAGGTCCTGTGGTGAACACTCTAGTTTCTAATCATTGAATTTTAGGAAAACAAAACACCTATATATCAACTGGTTTTTTTTTTCCTGTTTTGTCTTTTACTCACCTCCTTTTCTTCTCTTCCAACTCTTTATTTTTCTTTCCCTTACATATAAGTCTAGATCTAATTAAACATTTTATATGCAATCCAGAATGGGAGAGTGAGGGCCTTTCTAATTCTGCACTTCCATTAAAGCAAAGCAAACAAACAAAAACCAATACTTACCATTAATCAAGTTCTTCAGAACTTTATAAAACAACCAACAGTTTGAAATAATCTGAAAAGTAGTGTTGATTCAAGAAAATAATGTGGACTCTGGCGAGAAAAGTGGGCACTGTGCCTTTTCACTTGTTCTCTTCCTGTCTCCTCTATCCAACACTGCTGTAGCTTTAAAAAGCAATATCTGTGCAACTACAAAATAGAAAGACCCATTTTTGAGATGGCATGTAATTCTGATCTCAATGTGTAAATTGATTGATTTTTTGTTGAATAGCAAGGAGCTAACATTTTATAGTGGTTGCAATTACAATCCTAACACTCTAGTAAGATATAGGCTAAGAAGGGGGTTTGTTTTAAGTAGAAAACTAGTCACTAAGGAGACCACTCTGTTATAAAGCTATTAAAAGTTGTTTGCAAAGAATTTATAGATGTATACATGTGTATTTGGGGGGTTGGAAATCATGAAAAACTTTCTAAAGGAGTGAAGAAAATTAGCAGGGCAGGGGGTCTTGATTGTGTGCATCAACAAGAGTAGCAGTAAAGAGAGAAATGAGGAGTTCGAGAGTGGGGAATCCTAAATGATTTTTTTTCAAATTTTATACTGTTTATGTTTCTCAATATTTCATCCCTGAAAGCTTCCTTCATAAACTGTATCACTACTGACACCTTTTTAGGCAGCATTTTGTGATTCTCAATAAATTTAGGAATTAGTGACACTTCTAAAGATTTAAGTTTAATTAACATTATATGTCATTTTTTCACTTTACTAACCTCAGGTGAAGATTTTCTTGAGTGTCTTCATGCCATGCAATGTAGCAGAAATTCCTGCTGGCTCAAACATTTCTCTATTTCTGAGACTGGAAAAATAATTGAATTCACACTTTCCTGAGAAATGCTGACCCATCCAATAAGAAACAGGCTCTAGTTGACCCCTGGAGCCAATCAGTCTGCTACTGTATATCAACTCCTCTTAACCCTGGAATTATGCAATATTTTTATGTGATCATTTTTCACTGAACTGTAGTGCTCCATTTTGTTCTGCCTTTATACTTTATAAACCCTTTAGAGGTATGCTCAACCCCATATTTCCATATCCCCTTCACATACACATGCAGGTGTGTTCAGTTATGAGCTATAGTGTCACATTTCACTGAGGGCTAAGCCGTCCTTTCATAAGCACATATGGTACATATGGCTGGGTAGCCCCTGATCTAAACTAGTCAGGAGGTGAGTCCAAGTCACAGTTTACCCAATTTGCATCTTCTGCCTTAATTCATAGGAAGAAACTCAGATGCAGAACTCCTCTGTAAAAGACAAACACTCTCTTTCACAGTATATATTTCAATCCCAGGTACCTTGTACTTTCCCATACATTATTAGTGAAGATCCAATAAACCCATGTTTAGTAACATTGTTTCTTTCTTTTTTTAATTTAATTTAATTTAATTTAATTTTTAGCATGGATTTTTTATACATTTCTTGAGTACAACAGGATTACATAGCCATTTATGACATATCAATCATTGTCAGATCACAAATAGCACCACTTCTTCATTTTACACGTATAGCCCACATTCTTAACATAGCCTGGTAAAGCAAACTTTCTAGAGTCATAAAACCATACTCTTTTAGGGTCATATCTTTACTTTCCAAGAAGTAGGAGGGTCTTTCATCTACGCATCCTAGAGGCAATCTCCAGACTTTGAGACACCAATGTAGTCATAGCAGAAGAGACAGTATAATTGCTCATATATGCAGATAGCAACTGCCAGGGGGAAAGGGCCCAGCTGGGCTCCCAGAACTCCCCCGTTTTTATTTTAAAATGCATGAAGGACTGTGCCTGTCTTAGGTTGTTTCCTACCAGGTGCTTAATCTTACCTGCCATGAGGTCTCAATGAGTCATTCAACGAGCCCTGTCTTAGGTTGATTTGCCCTGAGAAAATCGAACCCGTCATTGACTACCAGGCCCTGTGCGAGGCACTGCTTGCATTTTTATTCCATGTAAATCTGCTCGTATACTAACATAGGCACATTATTTCTATTGTTAGCTTTCTTTTTGCTCTGTATTTTTTCTTGTGCCATTTGTTTTAATAGTCTCTGCCATTCTTATTATCACTACCATTGCTAATTTCTGTTATTATACACTTTTATGGATAGCATTCTTGTGATAAGATAAAGGTATTTCTTATAAGCTTCCTCTGATTTCCCACCTCTATGGCCTAGTTGAAACCCCCTTTGCCAAAGAGTGTTGGCAAATTCTTCTACATATTGCTTATCTAACCTACTTTTATAGATACTCTAGTTATGGCAGAATAGACTACTTCAAATATTTCCTCTGGTTTTCTTTTCTTCCAAGAAAAAGAACTAATGAACCATCTAATACTGTTCCATTCTAATTGGAGAGCATACTTTGTTTAATTTCTATTTTTGTAAGTTTACAGAGTTGTAAACAGAGTTTACAGAGTTATAGCACAGGAAATTATTTAACCTGGAGAATTATTCTTGTGTACTTGAGAAGCATTTGTGTTCCATTTTTCTTGGGTGGAATATGCTATAGATGCCTATTAAAACCAGTGTATTTAAACTAAGTGTGGTGGTACATGTCTGTATTTCCAAATACTTGGGAGATTGAGACAGTATAATCTCAAGTTCAAGGCCAGTTTTAGCAATTTAACAATACTCTGTTTCATTTGTTTTTTTAAAAAAAAGGGCTGGAGGCATAGCTCAGAGGTAGTATGTCCTTGGTTCAATCCCTAGTACCACAACAAATAAAGTACTAGTTTATTTATGTTCTGATCTTCTGTTCTCTAGCTCATTTTCTTTCTTGTTGTTCTATCCATTGCTTAAAGTCAAGAATTGACATTTACAATTATTACTACTAGATTATATATTTCTTCACATCCATCACCATTTTCTTTGTATATTTTGGTGCCCTGTTATTGGCTATGTATTTGCTTACATTATTATATCCTCCTCATGGATTTATTTTTTAACATAAAAGGTCTCTTTCATCTCTAATAACAGGCTTTATTTTATAAATTCTATAATATCTGGCTGAAATACGTGGAAATAAAACTATAAGGTACTGAAGAAATGATGATTAATGGTAAACTAATAATTATAGTGCATATTCAGTTTCATGGCATCAATGAATGTAATATGCAGTAAGTCCAACCTTCCTGATACCTTTCTAAAGGCCCATGTGCTTCCATCCTTTTATTCTCAATCTCTTTGCCTCTGAATCCAGTCTTTCTCCAACAAGCATATAGTCAGGTTATATTTTATGCAGTGTAACAATATCTTTCTTTTTATTTACTGTTTAATCCACTCACATATAAAATTATTTCTATAGTTATATTTATATTTGCCATTTAAACTTTTGTTTATTTTATGATTATTGTATTTGTTTCTTTCTTCCTCCTTTGCAGCTTTTTAATACATTAAATATTTTCTCCTGGAAGCAAGGAAGACTAAAAATACTCTCTATTGCAGCACTTAGTTTTATTAATGATAATTTCATCATTTATTTAGAGTTCTTTTACCATATACATATTAAAATACATTCTTATCAAAAGAAGCTGAGGTTTATACCCACTTAATTCCAGTAATAAATGGAAATACTGATTCTATACAACTGTATGCCATTTTTAATTGTTATGCATATTATATCCATCAATGCCATGAACCTAAATATGCTTTATAATTATTAGTTTACAATCTATCATCATTTATGAACACATTACAGGTTGCTCCCACCCACTTTCCTTGTGCTATTATTAGCATATGTATTGTGCATATATTGCATTTCTCTATTTTACAGTGTCAGCAGGTTTAGCAAAGCATATTTGTGTAATGCATAGCTTGTTCATGTGTTTAGTGACTGGTTGGATTGTTGCACTGAATTATATACACCACTAACCTGTCCAGCCAAATATACTCACAGGTATGCAGAGCTCAGCCTCTGGTATTGTCCCTAAGGAATATACGTCTTTGAGTGTGTCTGCCTCTACTTTGTGAAGACAGCATTTCAGCAGGGACTTTCATTCACTTTTTCCAAAATCATATCTAGATGTTAAACTTTACTAATAGCTACCTATTGGTTTATTGTTTTTAATTGTTCACCTGGCCATATATATATATATATATATATATATATATATATATATATATATATATATATATGGTGAGATAATCTAATCAAAGTGTGGCTAGTTTGACAATGTAGCTCATAGGGTCAATTTTTGATACTTATTTCAGCACCAAGAGTGCTGTTTACATTTCTATTGTCCTTTTGTTCTATTTTGCATACTAGCTAGAGTATAGTATAGGCTATATTTCCATTGGATCTATGAATATATTGCCAATTGCCTTTGCCACAACTTTCTGAAAGACTGTGGAAGAAACTCTTGGGATCTCAGTATACCATGCCTGAGATTGCATGAGGGGGGCTGAGAGAAAAATACGCTATGCCTGCTCACCCTTCTTATGTTATCACTCTGAACTTGCCCTCACTACCAGGTAAGAAATATGAAGACTTGCTGGGCCCAGAAAGAAAGCCTCTAGCTGGAGAGAGAGGAACCAGTGTTCTTTGCCTCTGATGTTATGTTGAGTTGTGTCTGCATTAGACTGAGCTGGGAGAGAGTAGTGAAGGAAGGAGGTAGTCTTACTTCAGTTATCACAAATTCTTGACTACCTTAACAACTTTTTGTAGGTTTGTGAGAATAGAGCATCATTTACTCTTACCATCTTTTGAATCATTTCCAGGTTTTTACTTATTTTATTTTTATTTTTCTGTGGTATGGGGATTTTATTTTGCTTTCTCTAAGGTGCTGGGGGTCTTGCTAAGTTAATAAGTCTGGCTTTGAGCTTGCAATTCTCCTGTCTCAGCCTACTAAGAATTGGGATTACAGGTGAGCACCACCACACTTTGCCCAGACAAATTTTTTTAAACAATTTTCAGTCATGTATAGTGGTACATTCATTTAGGAGGCTGAGACAGGAGTACAATAGGTTTGAGGTTTTAGGCTGGTGCTTAGTAAAATAGTAAGACCAAGTTTCAAAATAAAAATTAAGAAATAAAAAATAATATGGTTTGCAGTTATAGCTCAGTGGTAGAACATGCCTACTTTTAATCTCCAGCACTACAAAAATGAAAGTAAATAAATAAATAAAATATTTTCAAAAGTTTCATTGGGGAACAGGTTGTCAGAGTTCCTCATGCTTTTCTGCCCAAGTTTATCTCCTCATTTATTATTAACACCCTTAATATTGCTCTTAACCTTCCTCTCCATCAAACAAACACACAATACTAATTATTTTTTAATTTTGAAACAGGGTCTCAATAGGTTGGTGAGATCCTCATATTTGCTTAATCTAGTCTTTTTTTTTTATACTTCAGTATTTTTAAAAATTTTTTATTATAGTAATTCGTGCAACATAGCATATATCTTTGTTAAGTACAAGTTGTTAACAACATATTTGCACACACTTCTCATTTGACCCCTTCCCCAATTCCCACCCCATTCCCTCCCCCTCAGGTTCACTTCAGTGAGTGACCTTGATATGATTGTGTAAGTACATCATGTGCTTTAGGGTGTCCCTCTGCCCCATACGTCCACTACAATTAAATCAACTTCTTTGCTTATCGAGGGTCTCTCCTTTTCATCTGGAGACCCTCCAATGCCCCATCTTCTCCCTAGCATCCACATATTAGGGAGAACATATGCTTCTTAACTCTTTGTGACTGACTAATCTCACTTAACATAATGTTTTCCAGTTGCATCCATTTCCCTGCAAAGAACATGATTTTATTCTTCTTTATGGCTGAGTAAAATTCCATTGTGTACATATCCCATAGTTTTGTAATCCATTCATCTGT
>PVLC010040640.1:0-13818 GCA_004027655.1 Graphiurus murinus
GGCTTTCTTTTTTGTGAATGACCTGTGTTTATTACTTGTCTATTTGCGTACTGGGCTTATAATGCTTTTATTAATTCTGAGAGTTTTAAAAAAATATAATATGGGTACAAATCTTTTGTTCAGTTGTAAATAATTTCCTCTCTGTGACTTGGCTTTTCATTTAATAGATGATGTTTTTGTTGTATGATTATAATTTTAAGGCAACTAAATTGATTTTTTTGTGTGTGGGGGGGCACTGGAGATTGAACTCAGGGGCATTCTACCACCGAGCTATACCCCCAGCCCTATTTTTTATTCTTTATTTTGAAACCAGGTCTCACTAAGTTGTGGAGGGCCTCACTAGGTAGCTGAGGCTGACTGTGAACCCAGATCCCAGATCCTCCAGTCTCAGCCTCCCAAATGCTGGGACTACAAGCATGCACCACCATGCCCGGCCTGATTTTTTTTTTTTTTCTTTTATAGCTTACATTTCCCATTAATTTTTTTTTTTTTTTTTTTTTTTTTTGGTGATACTGGGAATTGAACCCAGGGACATTCTACCTCCGAGCTACACCCTCAGCCCTATTTTTTATTCTTTATTTTGAAACAGGGTCTCACTAAGTTGTAGAGAACCTCACTAAGAAGCTAAGGCTGTCTGAGAACCTGCGATCCTCCTGTCTCAACTTCCCAAGTACTGGGATTACAAGTGTGTGCCACCATGCCTGGCTCTCCCATTAATTATTTTAAAATTTCTTCCCTACTTAAAAGGCATGAAGATATGTCTATAGTTTTCTTCTAAAAGTTTTAAAGTTTTGCTGTGGAAACTTTTAGGTGTCTATTCCACCTGAAATGTATTTTTGTGAGTGGCATGAGGTAAATATCTAATTTTGTCCTTCTCCATATGGGTCCCCAGTTGCCTCTGCGTCATTTACTTAGGCGTCCATCTTTTCCCTGTTGACTTAGAAACCACCTCTGTTGTTGACCAGGTCCCACACATGTGTGGGTCTGTCTCTGGGTTCTTTCGTCTATTCCACTGGGCTGCGTGTCTCTTCCCGTGTCAATACCATGTTCTTCATTACAATAGTTATGTAACAAGTTCTCACGTGTGTTAGGGCAAGACTCCCCTCCTCTGTCAGGTCTGCATTTGGTGCTTTGCTTTTCTATATTATTCTATAATCAGCTCATCAAGTTTCCTTGTTTGTTGGCTTTTTATAACTTCAGTGAGGTATACTTGGTGGACAATAACTTGTACATTTTAACGTGCACAGTTTGATGAATTTTCATCCATACAATCAGGTATGTGAGTGTCCCTATGGCAAACAGACTCTAAGAGAGCATCTAGTCGTCCCCACTTCCTGCTGTCCGTGCCCTTGTGACAGAATCCCTCCTGTGAGTAGGACTTGTTTCTAACCAATAGAACACTGATGGGATGTCACTTCTGTGATTATGTTACATAAGATTATGATTTCCCTCTTGCTGTAGATGGAAATCTCTCTCCCTTGCCAGGGGAGCACGGTGCCACCTTGTGAGTTGCCCTCTGGAGATTTCCACATGGCAAAGACTGAGGGGAGCCTCCAGTCAGTAGCCAGAAAGAAACTAGAGTTCACAGTCCAGCAGCCACAAGGAACTGAATCCTGCTGATGACCACACGGCCTTGGCCACGGACCCTTCCCAGCCAAGTGTGGAGATGCAGCTGCAGTGAGAGGTCTGCAGCCCCTGAGCCATGCCTGCATTCCTGTCTCACAGAGACCCTGAGATGACAAAGATGTGTTGTTTTAAGATGCCAAGCTTGTAGTGATGCGTTAGGCAAAACAAAAACAAAAGCCCAACACAATATCCATGCCTCCCCACCTTTCTTCTCTGACCCCATCTCCTGGCAGCCACTTGCCTGTTTTCTGTCACTATAGCTTATTTATTTTTGGTGGTACTGGGGATCGAACCCAGAGACATTTTATTTTATTTTTTAAAACCGGGTCTCGAGCCGGGCGTGGTGGCGCACGCTTGTAATCCCAGCATTCGGGAGGCTGAAACCAGAGGATCCGGGTTCGAGGCCAGCCTCAACTACCTAGTGAGGCCCTCCACAACTTAGGGAGACCCTGTTTCAAAATAAAGAATAAAAAAATAGGGCTGGGGCTGTAGCTCGGAGGTAGAATGCCCCTGAGTTCAATCCCCAGTACCACAAAAACAAAACAAAACAAAACAGGGTCTCACTGAGTTGCTGAAGCTAGCCTTGAACCTGTGATCCTCCGGACTCAGTCTCCCAAGTACTGGTATTACAGGCGTGTGCCACCACACCTGGCTTTAAATTCCACTTTTGACATGGCTTATCTTTTAAGTTTTATCATTCTAGAGGGCAGGTAGTAGTATCTCTCTGCGGTGTGGGTTCTCATTCACCTAATGACTAATGACACTGAGCAGCCTCTCGTGCTTCTTTGTCATCAGGGTATCTTCCATGGGAAAGCGTCTCTTCAGATCTTTGCCCCATCTTTTAACTGGGTTGTTAGAACTTAACTGCAAGAGTTCTCTATATTTTCACTTTCCAGATACAAGTCTGTTGTTTTCTGCTGGTCTATGGCTTGCCTTTTTATTTTTTGTAGCAATGTCATTTGAAGGACAAACTTTAAAAAATTTTTGTCATGGCAGAATAAGGTTCACCCACACCCCCCCATTTATATTTCCAACTACCTAGTTCCTGGGACCTGTGAATGTATTACCTTACGTGACCAAGGGGAGTGTAGATAGAATTAAGTGTAGATAGAATTAAGATTGCTAATCTGGGCTGGGTTCGGTGTTAAATGCCTATGATCCCAGTACTTGGGAGGCTGAGGCAGGAGGATTGCACAGATTTGAGGACAGCTTCAGCAACTTAGCAAGGTCCTCTGCAACTTAGTGAGACTCTATTTCAAAAGAAATAGGGCTAGGGGTGTAGCTCAGAGGTAGAATGCCCCTGGGTTCAATCCCCAGTGCCAGACACACACACACAGAGAAAGTAGATTGCTGCTTTGCTCATTTTAAAATAGGGAGATTACCGGGCGTGGTGGAGCATGCTTGTAATCCCAGTGCTTGGGAGGCTGAGACAGGAGGATCTGGGTTCTCGGCCAGCTTCAGTTACTTAGTGAGGCCCTCTGCAACTTAGTGAGACCTTATTTCCGGATAAAGAATAAAAAATAGGACTGAGTATGTGAGGATGTAGCTCGGAGGTAGAATGCTCCTGGGTTCAATCCCCAGTACCGCAAAAAAAAAAAAAAAAAAAGGGGGGGGGATTATCCTGGTTATCAGGGTGGGCCCAAAGTAGTCACAAGAGTATTGGAAAACAGAGGGAGGCAGTGTGAAGACTCAACTGGCCACTGCAGGCTTTGAAGATGGAGAAAAGCCACAGACAAGAATAGACATTGGAAATGCTTTCTTCCCTGCATCCTCCAGAAGGATTGGTCGGCTGACATCTTGATTTTTAGCTTAGGGAGACTGTCAGATTTTTGACCTACAGAACTGTAAGACAGTTGTGTTCTCTTAAGCCACTAAGTTTGTAGTAGTAACTTGTTACAACGGTAATAAGTAACTGATAAAGTTGATTTTTTTATTAATAATTTATGATTTTTCTGTCCTATTTAAGAAATTTCCACCTAATCCCAGGTCACTAAGACTTTCTCTTATGTTTTCTTCTACAAGTGTACAGATTAGCTTTCATATATTTAGGTTTATGATCCACTTTAATTTTATTCTATATATGATATAAAGTGACTGGTTTTTTAAACATGATTACACAATTGTCCCAGTACCATTTGTTGAAAAGACTATTTTTCTCCATTCAGTTGCCTATCTACCTTTTTGTGTGTGTGTGTGTGTGGTACTGGGGATTGAATTTAGGGCATTCTACCTCCGAGCTACACCCCCAGCCCTATTTTTTTTATTCTTTTATTTTGAAACCGGGTCTCACTAAGTTGCAGAGGGCCTCACTAGGTAGTTGAGGCTGGTCGAGAACCCAGATCCTCCAGTCTCAGCCTCCCAAATGCTGGGATTACAAGCGTGCACCCCCACGCCCGGCTCCCTATCTACCTTTTTTGAGAATCAGTTGGTTGTATATGTGTGAATCTGTTTCTGGGTGCTATTCTTTTCCATTGATTTATGTGTCTGTCTTTATGCCAATACCACACTATCTTGATTAATGTAGCTTTATAATAAATGTTGAGATTAGATAGTGGAAATTTTCTAATTTTGTTCTTTTCTTCCTAACTCTTTTTGCTATTCTAGGTCTTTTCTATTCCATGTAAATTTGTATAGAAAGCCTACTGGGGACGCAAGGTGTGGTGGTGCATGCTTGCAATCCCAGTACTTGGGAGGCTGAGACAAAAGGAACATAGGTTCACAGCCAGCCTAAGAATTTTAGTGAGGCCCTCCACAACTTCGTGACACCCTGTTTCAAAATAAAGAATGAAAAATAGAGCTGGAGGTAGAATGCCTCTGGGTTCAATCCCCAGTACCACAAAAATAAATAAATAAATAAATAAATAAATAAATAAATAAATAAATAAATAAATAAGGCTGGGGCCTGGGGCTCTAGCTCAGAGACAGAATGCCCCTGGGTTCCATCCCCAGACACACACACACACACACACACACACACACACACACACACACACGTGCGCACACACCTGTTGGGGTTTGATTGGGATTGTGTGATCCTGTAGATCAGTTTCGGGAGAGTTGACATTTTAACAATACTGACTCTTCTGACTTATGAACATGCAACAGCTCTCATTTGTTTAGGTTCTCTTTGAGTTTTTTCAGCCATGTTTTATAGTTTTCAGTGTAAAAAGTTTTATTAATATTTTTGTCAAATTTACTACTTTTTCTTTCTTTTTAAAAATTTGATAACTGAGAATTTAACCCAGGGGCGTTCTACCTCCAAGCCACACCCCATCCCTTTTTACTTTTTATTTTGAAACAACTTCCTACTAAGTTGCTGAGGTTGCCCTCGAACCTGTGATTTTCCTGTCTCAGCCTCCCAAGTACTGGAATTACAGGGGGGCACCACATACCCAGCTCCTATTTACTATTTTTTATGTTATTATAAAGGTATTAAGTATTTTTCAATTTCTGAGCCATGCACAATGGCACATGCTTAATAGTTCTAGCTATTTGGGAGGCTGAACTGGGAGGATCACCTGAGCCCATGATTTGAGACAAGCCTGGGCAACATAGTGAGGTCCCATCTCAATAAATAAATAAATAAATAAATAAATAAATAAAATTTCTGATTGTTACTAGTATATAAAAATGTGCTTGATTTTACTTTGTATCATATAATCTTGCTAAACTCACAATTTTTAGTATCCTTTTTGGTAGATTCCCAATGATTTTCTACATAGAAGATTATATCATTTGAAAATATAGTTTTACTTCCTGTTTTCTTTCTTATGGTAGTGGGGATTAAATGCAGGGACAGTCTACCTCTGAGATACACCCCCCAACCCTTTTTATTATTTTTAAACAGGGTCTCACTAAGTTGCTGAGACTGGCCTTGAACCTGTGATCCTTCTGTCATAACATTACAAGTACTAGGATTACAGGTGTGCATTACCACGTCCGGTTTACCTCCTTTTTTCTATTCTATATGCCTTTTACTTCTTTTTCTTGCTTACTTTTTCTTGGCTAGAACCAAATTATTAAACCTATTACCATAAAGTTGTTCATAATACTGCCTCATTACCATTTGTGTGTGTGTGTGTGTGTGTGTGTGTGTGTGTGTGTTACTAGAGATAGAACCCAGGGGCATTCTGTCTTTGAGCTACACCCTCAGCTCTATTTTATTTCTTATTTTGAAATAGGGTCTTGCTAAGTTGCTGAGGGTCTCACTAAGTTGCTGAGGCTGGTCTCAAACCTGAGATCCTCCTGTCTCAGCCTGGCATTACAGGCATGCTCTCCCATACCCATTAACATTTTAATGTCTGTAGGATTTATAGTGCTGTCCACTCTCCCACTGTTGATATTAGTCACTTGTATCTTCTCTTGTTTTCCTTTGATCAATCTGGCCAGAGATTTATTGATTTTATTCATGTCATCCAGAAATTAGATTTTGGTTCCATTGGTTTTTTTTCTATTTGATTTTGTTTTTATCTTAATTTCATTTTTTTCTGCTTTGGGATTTTCCTTTTCATGATTCCCTAAGGTAGAAGTTGAAGTTATTGAGTGTAAACCTGTATACTTCTCTATACAAAGAACTCCCTTGAACATTTTTTATAGTTCTGATCTGCTAGTGGCTTTCTGTCTTTGCTTTAAGATTTTTCTCTTTATCACTAGTTTTAAGCAATAGGACCATGATGTGTTTTGATGTAGTTTATTCATGTTTTTTTCTGATTGGAGATTCATCGGATCTGTGGATGTGCAGTTTTCATCAAATTTAGAAAAGTTTTAGTCGTTATTTCCTTAAACATTTTTTTCTGCCCCCTTTTTCCTGGGACTCTGATTACATATATAATAGCTTGATGCTGTTCCTCAGCTACCTGGCTCTCTGCTTTTCCTCAGACTTCATGGCATTATGTTTTCTATGGTAATGTCTTGACGATATCAGTCTTCTAATCTCATCAGGTAAGTTGATCATGCCTAGGAGCCAATTAGGCCATTTGTATGTCCTTTTATCCTGCGAGGCCTTCTTCTACCTTTTTGAACACATGGATTATATTTATTATTATTGATTTTCTTTTCTTTTTTTGATGTGTGTGTGTGTGTGTGTCTGTGTGTGTGTGTCTGTGTGTGTGTGTGTGTGTGTACTTTTTGCTGGGGATGGAACCCAGGGGCATTCTACCTGTGTGCTACACCCCCAGCCTTATTTTATTTTTAATTTGGAAACAGGATCTCACTAAGTTGCGGAGGGCCTGGCTAAGTTGCTGAGGCTGGCTGAGAACAGGTGATCCTCCTATCTCAGCCTCTCAAGTACTGGGATTACAAACATGAGCCACCACGCCCAGATGTCATTGCTGTTTTAATGTTCTTCACTTAACCCTATCACTTGTGTCATTTCTGGGTTTGTTTCAGTTTGGTTTTCTTGCATTTCTAGGTTGTGGGTTTCCTGTCTCTTCGCATGCCTGGTAAGTTTCAACTGGATGCAGATGTAGCTCAAAAGGGCACTTAGGATCAGCCGCTCCTGCTATTCTCTGACTTCACTTCTAGCCGCCCTCTCCACTCAGATTCCACGGTCCTGAATGCTTTCCACCCCCTCTTTGTCTGTTTGCACTTGCTCTTCCCTCTCTCTGGAACACTGTTCACTCAGCTGTCTCTGCTCAAAGAGATTCTATTTCCTTGCTTCACTGGAATCTCTGCTCAAAGAGATTCTCTTGCTTTATTCATCTTTAAAAATTTATGCTATAGTTAGGATCAGGAATGCCCCCCAAAGACTTAGGTTGTAAAGCCTTGATCTTTAGCTTGGTGCTATTGGAAAGCGGGGAGACATTTAAGAGCGAGGGTCTAGTGGGAGGAGTAGGCCATTGGTAGGCGGTGCCCTTAAAGGGAACTGGGGCGCTCCAGTCATTCTTTTTTTCCCCTTGCACTTAGCCAAGATATGAATGAGACCGCTAAGCCACACACTCTTACCATGAAGCACAGCACTGCTACAGGTCCAAAGCCACAGGGCCAATTAGTCATGAAGCAAAACCTCCAAAACTTGGAGTCAAAATAACCTTTTCTTCTTATAAATTAGTTGTCTCAGGTGTTTGCTACAGTGATAGAAAGCTGATTTAACACAATTTATAGCCACTTGGAAGCCATGTAATTGATTAATTATCTATTTCATCCCTCTCTCTCGCCCCCAGTAGAATGTACCATGAAAGCATGAGTGAGAACTAGTGTTCTCAGCTATGAAATACAGTGTTTTTTTTGTTTTGTTTTTTTTTCAGTACTGGGGATTGAACCCAGGAGCATTCTACCTCTGAGCTATACCCCCAGACCTATTTTGTATTCCTTATTTGGAAACAGGGTCTCACTAAGTTGCAGAGGGCCTCACTAAGTAGCTGAGGCTGGCTGCAAACCTGGATCCTCCTGTCTCAGCCTCCCAAGTACTGGAATTACAAGCGTGCACCACCACGCCCATCCAGTATTTTTTAAAAAGAAAACAACAGCAGCAAAAGAGAGTGACCATCAGGGTTCAGTGAATCAGAAGGTCCAAATTAAGTACTGAAAAATTATCTATTAAATTGGGCTTTTGGCAGGACTAAGGATCTGAAGACACTTCTGCAGGTTGTTGTGTGGACGTGTCAGGATGCAGAGTTCATGCTGTCCTCACAACCTCCTGCTCCCCCCTCAAAACACCTCATCCTCCCCAGCTCAATCGCTTATATAAATAAAGGGGGGGTACTAGAGGCTGAACACAGGGGCATTCTACCTCTGAGCTATGCCCCAGCCCTAGTTTGTCTTTTAGTTTTGAGACAGGATCTTACTAGGCATGGTGGTGTATGTTAGTAATCCCAGGACTTAGGAAGCATCAGGAAGATTACAGGTTTGAGACTCTCACTGTTGAGAGTCTCAACAATGTAGTGAGACCACCTGTTTTAAAATAAGAAAAGGGTTGGGGGTATATATTAGAGGTAGAATGCCCCCGGGTTCAATTACCAGTAATACACACACACATACACACACACACACACAGAAACAGAGTCTCACTAAGTTACTGAAGGTCTTAATAAGTTTCTGAGGTTGGCCTTGAACCTGTGATTCTCCTTTCTTAGTGTTCCAAGTACAGGGATTAGAGGCATGAGTAACCACTCCTGGCTCACATAAATAAATTTTATTTTGTATATTTAAGGTATGCAACATAATATTATGGGATACATATAGGTAGCAAAGTGGCTACCATAGTGAAGTAGATTACCATACCCATCATCTCACATAGTTACTAATTTTTGTTTTGTTTTTGTGATAAAAACAACTAAAATCTATTAATTCAGCAGAAATCCCCAATACAGTAAACTTTCACTACCAATAGTCCTCATGTTGTATATTACATCTCTAAACTTATCTTAACTATCTTCTACTTCTTCATATCCTCTGACCTACATCTCTCATTTCCTCCCCACCCACCTCTGGTGACCACAGTTGTTTTATTCTCTATCTTTGTATATTTGACACCTAAAAAAAAAAGACTCCACAGATAAGTAAGATCATGTCATTTTTCTCTCTGTGTCTGGCTTATTTCACTGAGCATAATATTCTCCAGTTCATCCATGCTGTGACAAATGGCAGGATCCCCTTGTTTTTTAAGGCTGCATAATGTTCCATTGTATTTATATACACCACAGTTTCTTTATCTGTTTGTCTATCAACTAACACTTGGGTTGCTCTTGTATTTTGGCTATTGTGACTAATACTGAAATGAACAAGAAACCCACTTGAGGGATTACAGGGCCATATAGTAGTTTTCATTTCTTTAGAAACTTCCATACTGTTTTCCATAATTGCAGCATTAACCCACATTACCACCAACAGTGTACAAGAGTTCCCTTGTGGCCAGCCTCAGCTACTTAGTGAGGCCCTCCACAACTTAGTGAGACCCTGTTTCAAAAATAAAGAATAAAAAATAGGGCTGATCCTCAGTTACCTAGTGAGGCACTCCGCAACTCAGTGAAACTCGGTTTCAAAAATAAAGAATAAAAAATAGGGCTGGGGGTATAGCTCGGAGGTAGAATGCCCCTGAGTTCAATCCCCAGTACCGCAAAAAAAAAAAAAAAAAAAAAAAAATAGGGCTGAGGGTGTATCTCAGAGGTAGAATGTCCTTGAGTTCAATCCCCAGTACTGAAAAAAAAAATCATTGCACAACAACAAAAATAACTGGGCACAATATTCATGCCTATAATCCCAGTACTTGGAAAGCTAAGACAGGAGGATCCCAGGTTTAAAGCCAATCTCAGCAATTTAGCGAGACTCTTAGTAGCTCAGTAGCTCAGGAGTAGAGCGTCCCTGGGTTCAAATTCCCAGTACCAAGAGGAAAAAAAAAAAGACTACAAAAGCAAAGCAGGAATGCATCTTGTGTGAAATGAACACGTGATAAGGAGACACCTGAGAAAAGAGGTCGCCTGGAGAAGGGGCAGGGACATGTGAGCTCTAGAGCCACATTGTAATTCACAGGCTATCAATCCTGGAGGCCCGCCGCTCTGACCCCTTTGGAAACTGCTCTCTTCTCTGACAGCTGAGTCCTTCCCTTCAGAGGCCCAGGGCAGGAAGGATGTCTGTGAGCTGCTCTCTGGTGCCCTGCTGCAGCCAGCATGATGGATGGGGAGGCAGGAGCGGCACAGGGCGGCTGAGGCCAGGGGGCTGAACAGAGAGAGAAATATGACGGACAGCAAACCCAGCTCTGTGTATGAAGAGTGCCGAAGGCCAAAGGACAGAGCCCTGGGGAGCACCAGGCATGTAAAGGGTGGCGTAACAAGGGTAGCTCAGGGAGGAAGCAGAGAAGGAGCTGTCAGAGAAAGATGGAGAAGACAGCAGTGTGAAGCATCTTGGAAACCAAGAGGGAGGAAACTCCCCCATGCAAGAGGGGGATGCCGGTGGCGATGGCTGAGTGCTCTCAAGAAGGCCCAGCTACAAGGCTGGAAGCATGTGAGCGCTTGAGGTTTGAACATTAAGAGGTCCCTGCAAAACTTGGGCAGAGCAGTGTCAATGAAGGGGAGGGCATAGAAACCAGGTTTCATGGCCTGAGCAGCGAACAGAAAGCGAGGGAGAGGTACAGGGGATAGGATCGCCAGATAAAGCAAATTTAAAAAATGCACAGGGTGCTCGGTTAAATTAGAATTCACCTGAAATTTGAATGTCAGACAAACAGTGGATTTTTGTTTTTAGTATAAGCATGTCCCCATGGGACACACATATGACAAAACAATTATTTGTTGTTTATCTGAAATTCAAGTTTAACTGGGTGTCCTGTATTTTATGGCAGTCCTAACTGGGTGGCACCTCCACTTCCTTCTCCAACAACTTGGCTGGGAAGGAAAGCTGAGGGTGAGGCTCTTAGCTGGAAGGGGACCCAGGACAGTGGAAAGTTGGGTTAGGGATGGAATCTTCTGAGCTCATACAGCAGACAGCAATGCTTTCTGTAGGAAGGAAAAGAGGAAGAGGCTGAAGGCAGGGTTGGAGGAATAATGGGTTACTTAAACGATGGGCCTCTGGTCAGGACTAGAAATTATTTCCTTTCACTTACCCATTCAAGCCAGATAGTCTCCCTCCACCTCACAAAACGCTTAGAATATGCAAATTTCCATTTTTAACTTGTATGTGCATTGCTGCTACTTTGAAGCTGTGGGATTGCAGATTTAAATACTGGGCTCCATTCAGTAGGGTTTTTTCCCCTTCATGCTGTCATTTTCTTTGTGTTCTAATGGACCACCAGAGCTGAAAACATTTTGCTAAATAGACCAATGCATTTTGCCAACTTCACCATTTATTAAAATCCCATCACCAGAGAGAATCATTTTTTTACTAGTTCAAGCCACACATTCAGTCTTCTAGGGCAAATTAATCAGATCAGTTTTGTAATGGGCCTCCTCCTTCCTCTTTTCCTGTTTTTATTCTTACTGCTAGTAGTGAAGTTATCAAAGCCTCTTGTGAGGACGAAAGTATTATATCACTGGATTGGTCACATGGCATATCCAACAGCTGTTTTTCTTCCTCATTACACTAGCTTCCAGGGTCACATCTGGTTTGCAAAACTGGCAGCCTGGTGGCCTTGTGTTTACTTTTGCTCCTTTTCTTCTAATTCCTTAGGTTTCTGCCAGATTGGTAGCCTTCATCAGTCTTTTGTTTCTGTTTTTGTGACAGACAGAAAGTCTCCCTCCCCTTCCACAAATACTAATTCCAAGTCTGTTTTGTCTTAGTTAATTTTGGGGCAAAGTCCAGCCCACGAAGTCTAATTCTGCTCTATTTTAGGCATCTAGACCCCACAGCAGAAAGCACTGTGGCTTCTACTGCCCTCCCTAAGAATGTGGCTGGCTGCTGGCTGTTCTAACATTCCATTCCTTCATGAACATCTTAGAGAATAAATAAAAAAGAAGAAAGAAGGAAGAAGAAAAAGAAGAGGAAGAGGAGAAAGCCGGGTGAGGTGACACACACCTACGTTCCCAGTACTTGGGAGATTGAGACAGGAGGATTTCAGACTTGAGGCCAGCTTCAGCAACTTAGGGATACTCTATTTCAAATAAAAAAACAAATAAGTAAAAAGGGCTAGTGATGTAAATTAAAGATAGAATGCCTCTGGATTTAATTCAAAAGAGGAAGAGGAGGGGGAGGAGGAAGAAGTGGAGGAGGAGAAGGAAGAGGAGGAGGAGCCTGATCACACAGGGCTGTACAAATTTTCTTTCTCCCCAATTGCTTGTTCTATATTAGTTTCATAATTCTTCTCTCACAATTGCCTTCTGATCACATGTTCCAGATAGGAAGAAGAAAAAGAAAGAAAATGACAGAAAGCAAGGGTGGGTCTATATCAGAAGGTCCAGGTTATGCCCCAACCCTCTGACTCTTGCCAGCAACTTCTGCAGGTGGGTCACTGGTCAGAACCCTGCCACGTGGCTCCTTCTAACTGCAAAGGAGTCGGGGAAATATATTTTGTCTGGGCAACAGATTATGATGCTATTAGTAAAAAGGAGAGACTCAATATTAGGTAAGAAATATCATCTTCCAAGAAGGTGTAACCAGAATAAAATTGATCCTTTTTTTTTTTCTTTTTGCTTTCTCCCCTCCAGAATCTATTGCAGTAGGACCATGTTTAAAGGAGCCATTACAGCCGGGCATGGTGGCGCACGCTTGTAATCCCAGCATTTGGGAGGCTGAGACTGGAGGATTGGGGTTCGCGGCCAGCCTCAGCTACTTAGTGAGGCCCTCTGCAACTTAGTGAGACCCTGTTTCAAAATAAAGAATAAAAAATAGGGCTGGGGGTGTAGCTCGGAGGTAGAATGCCCCTGAGTTCAATCCCCAGTACAGCAAAAAAAATAAAAAATAAAGGAGCCATTACTCAGCTCTGGACACCTTAAAGTCCACGTGGGTCTTTACTAACACCCTGTGCCTACATGTAGTGGATCCCACAGCATCTGTTACCCAGCAACCTTTTTCATAAGCCTCTTTACACTTTCTTCTGCTTCCTCTTAATAGCTGTTCCAATCTCCCTTTCTCTTGCAAAACAAAATAGATCAAACAAATCAAGAAAAGACCCATAACAGCACAGACTGCCCATCTTTCCACACCCTCCCCACTCTTGGACATCTTCCCTTTTTCCACTCCTACCTCCATTCTTCTCTCTGCCCTTTCTTGTGGAAATTGATTGGGAATATGGGCTCTTACAAATATAGGCCTCCACCCTCTATCCCCATAAACATAACCAAGGCTGGAAGCAAAGAGTCTGGGAGATTATGCCAAGGCCCGTAAACTACACTGTGATGTTTTCCCCAGCTACCACCTCCCCAGCAAGCCAGTGTCAATTCCAGCATGACTTGTCCAATGCTCACAGACTCCTGTGGGGGGCAGGCAGCCACTCTGCTCCTCCCACAGGGACCTGTCCCAGCCCTGCCCACCAGCATCCTGCTCTCTTGCTCACAGTTTTAGCCCAAACTGTCCCTCCCCACTTTGATACTTATGCTACTAATTTCAGCCAAATGATTACCACCGGCACCTTCAGAGGCCCGCTGAAGAACCCTTAGGGGGGTTCTCTGCTTCCCTCACCTGGCTCCAGGCAGTGTCCTGTGCAACTCTGATGGGAAGCCCTGGATTCAAATGACTTTTATTTGTACTTGGTATTCACTGTGTAATCTGTTCTGTCTCCAGCATTTATGCTGGGACCAACCTGAGGGCAAGGTCAAAACCTTG
>PVLC010040641.1:0-13713 GCA_004027655.1 Graphiurus murinus
ATCATTCCCATTCGTCTGAGGATCCTCCATACTGTTTTCCAAAGTGGTTGCACTAATTTGCAATCCCACCAACAATGTATTAGGGTTCCCACTTCTCCACACCCTCGCCAGCATTTGTTGTTGTTTGTGTTCTTGATAGTTGCCATTCTGATTGGAGTTAGGTGAAATCTCAAGGTAGTCTTGATTTGCATCTCTTTGATTATAAAGATTCTCTAGTTCAAATAAGGGAACGAGTGCTCCAAATTTTCTAATTGAGGTTGCCTAACTCAGAATAGTTATAATTGGAGAATAGTTACAATTGGTTAAGAACCTAGATGTACATTCGGGAGGCTGAGACCAGAGGATCTGGGTTTGAGGCCAGCCTCAGCTACATAGTGAGGCACTCTGCAACTTAGCAAGACTCGGTTTCAAAATAAAGAATAAATAGGGCTGGGGGTGTAGCTCAGGGGTAGAATGTCCCTGAATTCAATCCCCAGTACCGCAAAAAAAAAAAAAAAAAAAAAAAAAAAGGAACCTAGATGTAAAAATCATCCCATTTGGATTTGAATTTCACATATGTTTTTCAATATTTTCATCTGTAAAATGGACATTAGATTAACCTCATGAGATTATTGTACAGGATATAGGAAAAATGTATATAACATATTTATCCCAGCCAGTAATACACAGGAGAATTTGATAAGCAGCATGTGTTGTCATTACTGTTACCATTACTTTTGAGTATGGAGACATAGAGCTCAAATATAGTGAGAAGAAAATCCTTTATCGCAATGTAACTCCCTGAACTGAAAACCTAGATTCATATGGGCTTTGTCACAATTGAACTCAGGGGCATTCTACCTCCGAGCTACACCCCCAGCCCTATTTTTATTCTTTATTTTGAAACCGAGTCTCACTAAGTTGCTGAGAGCCTCACTAGGTAGCTGAGGCTGGCCATGAACCCGGATCCTCCGTCTCAGCCTCCCGAATGCTGGGATTACAATCGTGTGCCACCATGCCCGGCCTCAGCTTAATTTTCTATAAGTGCAGATAAGGAACAGACAAACAAACTGGTATACTACAATATTCAGACTACATGTTATATGAAATGACCTGGTCTTGAAAGCATTTTAGTATTGTAAACATAAGATTATCATCACCATCACTTTCTTCCTCAATATCCTTTCTTAAAGTTTGTAGAAGATTCTCAGCATGCAGTTCAAGGACCACTTGAACCAGTACTGTTCCTCCTGGCTAATTTATTGAGAATAAACACATGAAATGTCATAGGAACTAACCTTTGGGATCAAGAATTATTAATCCATTTAGTATACTCAATTTAAAATATTTTATGTACATGTAATCAATAGAGGTGTCACTTTTTTCGTTAATCAGTGAGATTAGAAGGAGACTCTGTGTGTGTGTGTGTGTGTGTGTGTGTGTGTGTGTGTGTGTAAATGGTAGCAAGCAGCAACAAAAAGAGGAGACTGGCTCGTTAGGTTTTCGATCTAGTCTAGTCCTTGGACTGAACATCCCAGGAAACCATGGAAACCAGGACAAGAATTCAGTCACAGGGAATGAAACAGAGAATTTTCAACCTGCTAAAAATGTTCTAAGAAATATTTGTGGTGAACAAAGTGCAAAACAATTTGATAGTGTACATGTTTTACTACATTTTCAAGGGTATTAATTCTATATGTTCAAATCACCGAGGAAGAATTCCAGAAACCACTTTCCTGAAATGACAAGCCTGTGGCAAACTATAAAATCTATACTCTTTGGGGTGAGGTACACTTACTACTTGTGCTCTGCCTATATTTCACTGTGTTGGTAACTGAAGATTTTTCAGTCTGTTTCAGCACTGGCTCCTCACAGCTTGTAAACATGATTTCTAGAGGTGAATGTAATAATCCAAAAGGAACAGAACTGTGATTAAGATAAGAGGCTTTGGAGTTGAAGCCTTGGGCTTATATTCTCTCCAATTACCTACTTGCAGTGTAATTTCTGTAAGTTTCAATTTCCTCAACTGTTGATCTGGTGATGCTTATACCCTTAGAGCTGCTGTGCAATAATATGGACAGTTTAGTGCCACATATTGTGGCCCCAAAATAAAAAAAAATGTATAATAATGATAGCATTGTGAGTCAGTGACAAATATCAGATTAGTTTGGCAACCCATGTGAGAAAATAAAAATCTAGGAGCCCTCTTTCTAGACTGGATTTATAACATGTAGTTGGGAAAATAAAAGTTAAAACTTGTAAAATAATTTTCTAGATTCTGTATTTGGATATTAATTTTAGTAGTAATTTGACAGTAGTTTATAAAGTGATAGATTGAGCAATGTAAATGATGTCTGTTAAAAAGAAGACAATAAATATATATCTATCAGTTTTACTACTTAATTACTGTTAAATTGATTTGCAGTTATTTTTTGCAATTCTCATATTTGTGATGTGTGTGTGTGTGTGTGTGTGTGTGTGTGTGTGTGTGTGTATGGAACTATTACTGATCATATTGATATCTAATCCAAACACTGTGAGCAGTTTTGTGATCCCAGGAAATCTTGAGTAACTCTGTAAATAATTTGTCCTCATTAAGATGAAAACTTTTAACTCACGACTGTGGAACCTAGTGATGATGAGGACAGAGTTGGAAGGCATGTGCCCTTTAATATAAGGAATGTTCCTCAAAGGAAGGAAGCATACCCTGTCCCGGAGAAGGTACCCCATGGACTGCCTCATGCAAGAAAACTTCAGAGCCATTTACCACCACCAGACTACGGTTAGTGAGGGAGGGTAGACTAATGAAGGGCACTCACATTCTAACCATGAAAGCTAGAATGAAAGCGGCTGAGCAGGAATTTCTCTATTAGTGGTTATGTTAGTAAGATCCATATTTTGGCCAGTGCTTGGCAGGAATCTCCTTCTACAGGGCATGAGGGAATGCTGATCTGATCTAGTTTTCAAAATCTGAATCGGACATCTTTACCTGTCCATTTGAAATGAGGAAGAAATACATCACTTGCGTTATGTCAGACTAAGTGTTATCCGTATTTACTTAAGTTGGTGCTGAGCTGCTCTGTCCGTCTTAGATGTTTGCAAAGCTGCCAAGACTAGCTGAGCTCCATTTCTAAACAAATTAAACACAATGAAGACATAAGCTAAACCTCAAGTTCTTACTGTGGCCATTGTTTATGCTCAATCACTTGAAGTAGATTTTCTATGAAGCTGCTACATTCACTCCAGGACTGGTGTTGTTCTGACAGATGTTTTCTAGAAAATAGATGAACCCAGGCAGATAAATGTCAGGCAGTAGTGGAATCATGTCTATTTTTAAGTTGTTTTTGTCCCACTTCCTCCTTCTTCCCTTCCTCCTTAACTTTCTCCTTTGTCTTCCTTTTTTTTTTCCTTTTGTCTCCCTTTCTCTTTTTCTTAAAAGTTCTAAGTTGACTGTCGTGTGAGTGTCCCTCAAAATTCATGCGCTAAAACTTAGTTAACAGTGTAATCATTTATAGAGACTTGAGGTGATTAAGTCAGGTGGGAAGAGCTCTCTTACAAGTGGAATCAAGCCCTTACAAAAGAGGTTTCATACACCACGCAGCCCTTTTTGGTCTTCTGTGCTTCCGCCATGGGAGGACACAGAGTTCAAGGGTCTACCGTGGACTTCACCTAACTCACGACTTGCCAAGGTCTTGATCTTGGATTCCCAGGCTACAGAACTGTGAGAAATAAGTTTCTGTCCTTTATAAATTATCCAGTCTGTGGTATTTTGTTTCAGCAGCACAAATGGTCTAAGACGAGGTCCTTCAGGGATGTTTTCTCCAAAGTAGTAACCATATGGGTATGTTGACAGAAAATTCGCTGAAAAAACCAAACTTTTAGATCTTTCCCTCTTTATTTTTCATTTTGAAAAAGGGTCTTGTTAATGTATCACACACTGAACTTGAAACTGTGATCCTACTGTCTCTGTCTCCCAAGTAACGGGATCACAGATGTGTATCTGGCTTACATGGTCCTTTCATAGTATAAAGTCCAGACTAGACTGATCTTTGACCAGAAGAACAGAGAAATTTGTGTTTGGCCATTTTCATTCTAGCTTTCGTACTTAGAATGTAAGTGATCTTCAGTAATTTAAAATCTTTGAATCTCAATATTTTTTGTCAGTAAAATAGTGATAACACTAATACTTATCTATTTGCTCTAATGATTGTCTTAAATTATTTACTTGAAGCTTTGATTAGCACATATTCATACATCAGAGTTCTCCTTTTGTGTCATAGACATGGAAATAAACTAATAAAAAAGAAATGTAAATAATTATGTATTATAGTGCCTGACATTTGAAATAATACCTCTTATTATTTTTACGAAGGAAATGTCTTCAATACTTTTCACATTGTACAAATAATGATCAATAAAAATAAATAAAACTATTAGTCTGTCACAGCCTGAAAGAATACAAATAGTAATATAAGAGACTAACATTTTACCATTCTTTGAGGAAGGGTATTGACCTCTGAAAACCTAAACAAGTGAGGAATGCCAACTTACTAATAAAGTTGGATTCATACGAAGTGAATAATACATTCAATTTTATTGTGTATGTGTGTGTATGTATGTGTGTGTGTGTGTGTGTGTGTGTGTGTGTGTGTGTGTGAAATTCGATGTCTTTCCCTCTAACTAATTTCCCTGGTAATAAATCCATTACAAAGCACTGATGCACATGAAAAACAGTTATGACAAATAACTCATGTTCCTGGCCCCAAGCCACGCTTCACACATCTTTGTTCTTCAGCACAGTCTCTGGATAGTAAACAAGGAATAAGTCTAGTATGTCACAAAACTGAAGGTTGTATTGAGTGATATTTTCAAGCATAGAATAAAAGCTACTCGGGAGGGGGAAAAAAGCTAAAAACTTGTGATTGATAATTTTAGGCATGTCTTATAAACTCAGAAACACATATAATGTACACACACACACACATACACACACACCCTTCTGCATATGAAGAAGAAAATGTCCCTCTTTCTTACATATTTTAACAATCTATTTGCTATACTTCTAAACTTATATCTTTCCTGATAGAGAGTTAGATTAAATGATAGTAAAGTAGATGGGGATCTGGGGAAGCAGCGATTGTATTAAGGGACATTTAATTGGGAACACATCATCTGGGTCTGAAACCAGGCAAGTGGAAAAGTTTCTGGATTTATTTCTGGAGCCAATGTGATTGAAGACCTCATCAAAGCATCTGAGCTTTGTTTCTCATTTATGTGGTTCTCGGTCGTTGACTAGTGGCAACACTCTTAAAGTAGAAAATAGTGTGTTTACTCACCTAAATAATACATGACACTTGTAGCCACTGATGAGGATAAACTGGGGCACATGGAAAAATCCTTGTAGTTCCCTTTCTTAAAGGCAAGGCAATTAGCAGATTCAACGAACTTGTAGAAAAGATCATAAAGCAAGACATATCCTGAGGAAGAAGAACCTCCACAATGTAATATTATTCGATTCTTGTTGGAGGAAGACTGTATGATAGGATATCTGTTACACCTGAGGCCTCTTAGTTGCTGTAATTTGAATTTTTTTTTTTTTTTTTTTTTTTTTTTTTGCAGTACTAGGGATTGAACTCATGGGCATTCTACCTCTGAGCTATACCCCCAGCCCTATTTTTTATTCTTTATTTTGAAACCGGGTCTCACAAAGTTGCAGAGTGCCTCAGTAAGTAGCTGAGGCTGGCCACGAACCAGGATCCTCTGGTCTCAGCCTCCCAAATGCTGGGATTACAAGCGTGCGCCACCATGCCCAGTGTAATTTGAATTCTAACCATAATATTTCTGGAAGTTTGAAATCATTGATGACCACTCCAGATTGCTAATAGTTGCTTTTCTAGCCAAATGTCTAAACTCGAGGGAGAGGCTGGTGTGTCACTGTCTAGTATTAGACAGTGACAGTTCTGTGGAAGACCTGAGGTAGCGCAGGTGTCACATTGCTTATACAGTCACTTATTTGGCATACCTGTAGGTCCTGGTGCTGCAAACCGTGTGTATATAATCTTCTTAGGAGCTCTGTATAATTATACTATCTGTGTAGGACAGTTTATCCTTCTTCCCTTTACTAAGGATATTTTTGGCAAAGTTTGGAAAAGTTTGAACATCAGAATCAAACTGACCACAGCTCTTCATTGAGGTACAGCAGTTAAGTGAGAAATCCAATGTAGGCCAACCAGGTTTTGGATCAGACACTTTTTATCCAATGCAGTAAAAGAAAGAGACAACCATCTTGAGAAAGAGAAAAAAAAAATGTGTGTGTGTGTGTGTGTGTGTGTGTGTGTGTTAAGAAAAGCAACAGAGAGATTGGATCTACTCATTCAGAGTGCCCTTGTAGTAGGTGTTATTTAGTTCTTTAAGACAGCCATCTCAACATTAGGGCATTTTTCTCTTTCATATAGAGGAATAAAAGTATTGGCCTTCTTTCACCCTTTGCTGTAAGAGTACTTGGTATATGAACTCAATGGAAACTCATATATTTGTCATGACCCCTGAGGAATCAAGAGATCATTCAATCAGTCCTGTGGGTTGTGGAAGGGAGTATACAGCTCTTTTAATTTTTTTTTTTTTTTTTACTACAAGTTACATCTTCTAGATTAAATCAGCCTTATCTGATCATTGCAATGGAGTTGAATCCTGGAAAACAAGTCCTGAAATATATAAGCCCAGCAAAACTAAGGAAATTCAGAGAAAGAAATATTTTTCTTTTATTGGGAACACCTGTTTGCAAAGACGTCCTGGTAAATGACATGAATAAAAACTATGAAAATTATAAACTTCAGTATAATTTTCAACTGTGAAAATGTTATCGCAATTCTTTCTTATTATAATGCACAGAGAAATCATTCTTTTGATGATAAGAGGAAAGCATAGGGCTGGAAAGGTTTTATATGGTTTTACCAGATGGCACTTTTTAGAGTGATTAGTGAGGAAGTATTGCTTATTATGTCTGGGTCTGTCACAAATAGAGTTCCAGGTATCTCAGTGGGAAAAGATTTCATCTTAAATTTGAAGGCACATTTCTTGACATGGGTCTCTAACTTGCAGAATTTCATATTTGTGGTTCTTTTATGTCTATCTCACACCACCAAATTCAGATATAAAATTTAAAAGGAAGAAAACATCCAAACAATACTCCTTGCTTAGAAATGGCACTTATTGATTTATTTATTGTGGTGCTGGGATTGAGCCCTGGGGCATTCTATCTCTGAGCTACACCACCACCCCTGTTTATGCTCTAATGTGAAACGGGATCTCTCTAAGTTGCTCACCAATTTGCTGAGGTTGGCCTTGAACCTACCATCCTCCTGACTCCTGTCTCAGCCTCCCAAGTACTGGGATTATAGGCTTGTGCCATCTTGCCCAGCTAGAAATGGCATTTATTATACACATGAACATTTTATGAGTTTTGTTTTTCCTTGAAAATAACATATTTATATTAGCCCTAAATGCAGCAGTTAAAAAAAACAAACATTTATCTCATATATTTTCTGAGGATGAGGATTTCTGGTGCTGCTGGTGTTCAAGATCTGGCTCAAGGTCTCTCTTGAGGTTGTAGTCAAACTCTTCATCAGGGGTATTATTGTCTTTGAGCACTTAACTGGTGTTAGAGGTATGGCTTCAACCTTACTCAAATGACTATTGCAGGAGACTTCGGTTCTTGCCATGTGGGCCATTTACAAGATTGCTTAGAGTGACCAGGAAAAACAAACACCCGTGTATGTGACATCTAGACGGAGGGAAAGAGGGATAAAATAAGCATATCAGGTGTTAGAAACCATGGTGTAGTATGTGAATTTTTCGGCGTATTTAGGGGATAATAAAAGATTAAGAGGTGAGAAGGGGAGAAAGATGTATTTGTGGATAAAGGAAGTATAGAAACCTTCCAGAAGCCACTGACAGAGTTAAAAATAAATTTCAGGACCTTTCACAATTATATGATGACTTTGCATCATATAATTCTCAGCTACACTCAGAGAAGTAGGGAAAAAAAAACATATAGGTAAATATCCTCAACCCAAAGGAATTCGACCCTCTCCAAGAAAAAGCCAGGGATGAAAACACCTTGCAGGTTTTAAATGCCTGGTTTTCCCTTTATCATACCTTATCAAAACTTCATCTACTTTGTTTTCCAATTTTTAGGTGTTACTAAATCAACTCCCTGAGGACTCCATTAATGACTACAAACCTTTCCAGGGATGACCTGACAAAGACCCCTCTGTCATTTCACATTTCTGTCTACATCCCACATTTCACTGGTAGGATGAGAGAAATCCATATAAAGTGAGTTTAGAGAATTGCTTTCCCATGAAGAGAATCTATCTTTCTTACTTAAATAGCCTCCCTTGTAATGGAATCACCATTTTACTTACCTTTGGGAAACTGGATGCAGAACCTTTTTCTTTCCATTGCACAGGGAGAAATATAGCACACTAGAGGCAAGGAGAAGACATGATAAATGATACAGAACTCTGGAACACCAAGCCTTTTCTATGCTTCCTTTTATTATATACCCTGTAGTCCTGACATAAAATCCCTGTACTTATTTCCCCATTAACCTGTCATTGTTGAGGATGCTTAAATATAATATTTGTCTCTCCAATTTTTAATTTATCTTTAGAAAACAATAGTGAACACACTAATACATTCCTTTATTAGATTATATCACTAAGTTTGAAATAAACAGTAATCAAGGCAAGTTAGTTTTACAACATAAAACCACAGATTGTTTTAGAAAAGGAAACAATTACCAAGTATAATGGCACACACCAGTAATCCCAATATTTGGGAAGCTGAGACAGGAGGACACTAGGTTTGAGTCTGTCATCAGCAACTTAGGAAGAGGCTCAGCAACTTAGCAAGACCTTGTTTTGAAATTAAAAAAAAATTAAAAGGGTTTGGGCTGGAACTTGGAGGTACGATACCCATAGATTCAGTACCTAGTTCTAAAAAAATAAATAAATAATTGAATGAGGATAAGCAACAAAGAATTTCATAAATTGATTTTTGAGGCTATAAGATAGTTATTTTAGTCCCCTATTGCAGACCATTCATTCTTTTTTTTTTTTTTTTAACCTCGAATAGACTCATTGCATGCCTGCGTACATAATCCAGAGTATATATGTATACAAGATAATTTAGAGATATATGATCTAGTATGTCTATATACATACACATACACATATTTTATAAATATATACATATATACACAACACACACATAGATATTTACATATATACAAGCCCAGGCATGAGTATGTATGTGTATGTGTATGTGTATGTGTGTGTGTGTGTGTATGTGTGTGTGTGTGTGTGTGTGTTTGTGTGCTATAATCCTTTACCTAGCTCCCTAAATTGAGAGGTTCCATTATTCATTTCAAATTAAATTTTTATTATGCACAATAATTTTTCAAATCATACAAAATAGTAAGGATGATCTGAATGTCCTAGTGTGCAGTTTAAAATCTTCCATAACTTTTATATCTTTTTAAAAATCACACAATAACATGATACACACATGCACATTAGTAGCATAAAAGAATACATACACTTAAATTGTATTTGTTGTATAGACAAAAATTAACAGTAGATATCAAAGAACAAACATTCTAGGAAACATCTTAAAAATGGCAAATTCATTAGCAAGGGCAGGCAGTCCTGGGGTACATTTATGACCTCAATAACCCTAAGCTTAATGAGCTTGGGAGGTCTGACCTAAGTTGGGCTTTTAAAATGGCAATGAGCAGAAAAGTAAAACCAAAGCCTGGTGGATCAGATGCATGCCTAAAAAGTGGAGAGGAAGTGGCCCTGGTGGGGACTGTCTTCATATGCTCCTCTGTCTCTGATAGAAACCTTTCCAGAATATCTTCTTCAACAGATGTTATATAAAAATATAGAATGAGGTGTCTACAGTAGCTTTAATTAACATCTTAGAACCAATGACCACTGTTTCACAGATGACATCCAAAATACAGTTTTCTTTTGTGAAGACAATATCTTGTGGCAAATTAAGACAGCCAGATGTGTGTGTTGCCAAAATTTTTAGAAAAACATCCTACTAAAAGCAATCCATGGTGGTATTGTCGATCATTTTATGTCATTTTAAATCAGTTTCATATCTCAATAAGAATAGCAATTTATTTTTTAGTTTTATAGGGCTCTCAGTAAAAAATAGAGAAAGAAGCAACTGAAATGCTGTTGCTGCTTATTAAAAATGTATTCCAGTTAGACTTGGAATGCTACCCAAAACTACACATCTCCGTTTGCTGATTCCTGTTTCCTGAAGAAACACATCTGTAAGACATGCAGGACAATAGACACATTTTTCAAAAGTCAGCACAGTGTTATGTATAGACCTGAAGAAGATGGATGTCATGAACTACATCACATCCCCAAACACTGTAGTCAGCAGAATATCACGCTGCCATGTCCTATTGTCTGTAAAACATGCTACATAAATCTAGGTGGATGGCTTGAGGAGTAGAAAACTGAATCAAAAGTATTAGCATTCCCTTGAGGAACCAGAAACATGGAGAAAGACTCCAAAGTTGCTGCTTTAATCAAAGGTTAACAAGGTGTTACAGAGGTAGCATGATTCATCTAGTTGTTTTGGGACTTAGATACAAAAGAAATAGCCACCCTACTTGTTGGTGGCTTTCATCTACCACAAAATTATCTCAGCAACATTATTTTTAGAAATCTTCTGAACTAACTGATGCTTTCTGCCAAAATTTATGACAAATTTTTTTCTTGAAAAAAAGGAGATTTAAAACATTATTCTTTCTGTGTCCTCAAGGGCATAATCTAAAAAGAATCAAGTCATGTTATCCTGATGCTTCTTTGACTCTTGTCCTGAATATATTTAACTCAGATCCTATGTTTTGTTTTCTATACCAGCCCCAGGCCACTTCCACACCCCATTACTCTCATTGCTCCTTTCTTCATCATTGCTCTGATGTTTTGGTTCTTTGTCTTTTACCCCACTTTTTTTTTTTTTTTTCATGTTAGGACTCTGATTTGAATTTGCCCATTCATCCTAAGGTTACAATTCTGCCCCTGAGCTCTGAGCTCTAATGCCTATGGCTTTATTTTTTTCTTAATATCCGACATTCCTGAGGCTATTTACAGAAGATTAGGTACATCACTACTTGAGGAATTAATAGCACTCCTAGTCCCCAGTGTCTAATGCTGTCTACATTACCCATGGTGTTGTCTCAATAACTTCTAAGTGTCCACAATTTCCACTGACTCACTGTTCAAAATGCCACATAAAATGCAGCATTTTCTAATTTCCACCCAACTCCCCAGGATGATATGCTTAAAATACTGCTATTTACTGTCAAGGCAAAGGATGAGTGGTGATGTCTCATGGAAGTGTACTTACACCTCCTGGGTTAAACTGGAATGCTGGTTTGCATATCATGAAAGTCACCTGTAGTGCCACCCAACATACATTCATGTAACAAACATTAACTACTAATGTGAAAACAAGACTAAAAAGCTGTGTCTTGTGTTAAGCAGGAAAAGATCCATCATCATTCCTTTAGCAGACAAAGAAATAAGATGACATGAAACCAGAAACTTACAATATATTAAAAAAAAGTTTTTCTTTTTATCCGAATGTCACTCTAAAAGTGTTTTTATATATCTCTGTATTAAAATGATATTTATGGTCAAGAAATAAATATTAAATTCATGAATCTATGCTATTATGAATACTTTCTTTCCTCATATGTTTTTTAAAATATCACTGTTATTTGCAAAGCCGCAGCCTTGCAAATAAAAATGAAAAGGAATTAATGAACATGGGGGGGGGGGATATTATAACGATCCCATTTAGTTTTCTACACAGTCCAATTAGGGTTTCATTTACTTGAGGCTGTAAGCCAGAAAACAGAAAAAAAAAAATATGAAATGGAGTTCAATAGGAAAGTTAATTTACTTGAGTGTGAGGATATGAAAGCATGCCAAAACAGAAAGTTAAAGATTTAATTTTGAATATATTCACCCTAGCCCATGTGTGAAATTGGAGTTGTACTTACGGAGGATTTCTTGGGAGGCTACTCTTTTTTTTATCATCAACTTAACATTTGTTTCCCTGATTGGTTCCCATTATGAAAATTAGTTTGGACAGTCAGTGTTACGAAAACAAAGGGAAACATTTTTCACGTATATACCTTGTTTTAATTTTTCTTTGTTCTTAACATACTGAACATTGCTGTTAGCTTTCAGTATAGGGTCTCATTATCTTCTTCTTCTTGGAATACATGTATATGACACTTGACATATCCTTAAGAAATAAAAATCTTGAGGAAATCTGAGGAGCTGATGAATCCCTGGAAGTGATAAACTCAACCAATAATATATTACCATTACTTATTTCTCACTCATTATAAATGCTGGATTTTCTGAGATTTCCTCTCCTTTAGCTTACTCTCCCTCATATTTTGACAGAGACTTTTTATTTAGATTATTTTATGTCATTTATTTTTATTAACGTGGTAAGAAAGAGTCCTTTGGGGAAAAATAAATTTACGGTGAATGGCAGAGCTTTAGAAAATTAGCATCTGATTGCCCAATACTAGACTTTCTGAGTCAAGCATGAAAACTACAGTAATGAGCTGAGCACTGTGGTGCATGCTTTTAATTCCAGTACTTAGGATGCTGAGACAGGAAGATCACAAGTTTGAGGCTAGCCTCAGCAACTTAGTGAGGCTCTCTGTTTCAAAATAAAAAAAATAAAATAAAATATGGGGTTGTAGCTGAGAGGCAGAATGCTCCTAGAATCAATTCTCAGTACAACAACAACAATAATAATAATAATAATAATATTAATAATAAATTGCACAGTAATGGTGTGTACCTATCCAGAAATGTTTTTTAAAAGACTATATATATATATATATATATATATATATATATATATATACATATATATATGTGTGTGTGTATGTATGTATATTTAAATCTAGTGAATCATATACATCATGAAAGTGTTTTGAAAGTAAGATACTTAAAAAGGTACACAAAACATTACACTCATTATAACTCATTACACTAATTTTCATACTTTGAAAATATTTTGTTTCTTATTTTTAATGTACCTGATATTGAACTAAGGCTCATAATCTGACTAACATATACCATCTGATTGAAATAATTCCCACTGATTCAATTTAATAATTTTACTCAGGGAATGTTTGTGCATTTGGCTTTTATGAAAATTGACTATTATTTTGAGCTGCTAGTATGAACCTTGTTAAAACAAATAACTTTTGTAGTTAATGGTACATAAAGTAATATGTATTGCATAAGATCAATACTTATGAATTAACATATAAATATTGTACATGTCTATACCTCCTAAGACAGCCATACAGTGTCAATATCTTAAGTAATTATTGACAATTATTTCACAACTTTTTGCAAAATTATACAACCTTCGTTTTCTGTATTATTGCATAATATAAATTGTAATTAGGTTAATGGTGCATTCTTACATTTGAAAATTCCACGTTGCCATGAGATTCTAACCACACTATTTCATTAATTTTAGCAAATGGTAGAAAAGTAGTGAGCCAATGTCATTTACCCTGGGGAAATTGGGACAAAACCAACCCTTAAATTAAGGGGAGAAATTCAGAGACTCATTTAGAATTTGTGTTTATAAGACAAAACTTCT